>OVBB01001246.1:0-15171 GCA_900406415.1 Isatis lusitanica | reverse complement strand
AACACATCTCACTAGTCTCAAGTCTTTCTTACGCTGTCTTAAGGTGTGGTATCTGCTACCACCTCTGTTAAGACTTGTTAAATTGTTTCTTTTGTTTTGTCTCAATTAATCTGTGAAGTGTTGTGGCTTGGTTGTACATTGTGTTTTTCCTGAAAAAGACTGATTTGTTACCGTTCTCCATATGGGTACTATATGATGAAGTACCCACTGATGAACACATTGAACACTGGGCCGCGAACAATCCAATTGTTTAGTCACGAATGAAACGATATATGCTAGAATGTCGAGTCGAGGATTTAAAGTTTTGTAATTATGGTGCATGTCCAAAATATATATATATGAGAATATAGAAATCCAAAATATTATTTTCAAGCATGTTGTACTTAAGTTTCTTCCTGATTACTTTATTTGCCATGTTTAATTTTTGATAGGTTATATTCGTGTATAACGTGTTGGTATAACAAAATGAAATGACTTTAAGAAAGTTATAGAATTGTAAACGGTGACTAAAGCTAATTTTAATTAGCTTAATGAGAAAAAATTGGAATATAAATATAATTGTCTTAGTTGTCTTAATCTATTTTGTTCAACTATCGCTGAGATATCTACTAGGTATATATATTTTTCAAAGTTTACTCCTTGATGTGTACGTCTGAATTCCAATTTGTAATATTAAACCGGGAATTAGTCTAGACCGTGGTGGACTTGATCTACTTCTGAATTATATAAATAAAAAAAAATAAACAAGAATTTTTCATAATATTCTTTTTTTACAACTAATAGTGAGCCAATTATTATTTCTCATAATAAATTATTTTGGGTGGACTACATAAATAAGCGTATTTAAGCTCCATTATGATATATGATTTACATGAAAGTATCTCTCAGTACTGTCACAATAATTAGTAAATGTTAATAAAATCTTATGCATATGCAGAAAAGTCAAAAATATTTCAAATAGCATATAATCGAAGAAGGACAAATCTCTATAATATACCACTTTCAATTTCTTATGTCATTTTGGACCAAAATGTTTCATTAAATGAACCAAATAGACTATTTTACCCTCTTTTTTTCATTAAACCAAATCAATATCATACCATTTTTTTCCATTAGGATTTACAATTCAGAGTTTAGATTTTTGGGTTTACGATTTAGGGTTTAGTGATTACGATTTAGGGTTTAGGGTTTACGATTTAGAGTTTAGATTCACAAATCCTTAACATTTAGGATTTAGGGTTTACGATTTAGGATTTAGGAATTAGGGTTTATCATTTAGGGTTTGATTCACAAACCCTTAAGATTTAGGGTTTAGGGTTTACAATTTAGAGTTTATGGTTTTAAGAAAACATATAAACCCTAAACCCTAAACACTAAATCGTAAACCCTAAACCCTAAACCCTAAACAGTAAACCCTAAACCCTAAACAGTAAACCCTAAACCCTAAACTGAAAACTCTAAACCATAAACCTTAAACTGTAAACCTTCAATCGTACACCATAATTCTTAAACCCTAAATCATAAACCCTAAACCCTGAATCATAAATCTTTAAACCTTAAACCCTAAACCCTAAACCCTAAGCCCTAAACCTTAAATTGTAAACCCTAAACTCTAAACACTAAATCGTAAATCATAAACCCTAAACAGTAAACTAAACCCTGAATCGTAAATCTTTAAACCATAAACCCTAAATCTTAAACCCCTGAACCCAACATAGTTTATTTGTTATTTTCTTTTAGTGTTTTGAGAATAAGGGTAAAATAGTATTTTGTCTCTATTTAATGAAACATTTTTGTGCATTTCTCATTTTGAGTTCATTTTGGTCTTTAAAACTTCAAAATGATTCATTTTAGGGTATTTCTCATCGAAGAATGAGTGTAAAATCCAAAATATAAATGTAATAGTCAAACAAATATACAGAAAAAGAATGTGATCTTTAAATTTCAATTTTTAAATTTAAAAGTTCAAAATCTGATAAAAAATTTAGAGGATTTTCTAATCAATTTCGAATTTCAGACATTGTATTCGGATAGTTAAAAGTATGGAACCAAAATGCATTTATGTTTAATAAACTAACCTAATACAATAGTAGCAAATATCTTTTAAATTTAAATTTAATCCGCAAAACAATTTTCTAGTAAATAATGAAGTACACCCTAATGAACGTCTTGAACACTCGGCCTCGAACAACCCAATTGGTTTCTGTCATGAATGCGCACATCATTGTATGAGAAAGAAACGAAATATGGAAGAATGTCGAGAATTTAAATGTTTTTGTAATTATAGTGTATGCCTATATTCACTAAAATGTTGAGTTTGCTTTAAAAAAAAAAAAAAAATATATATATATATATATTATTGAATATAGAAATCCAAAATATTATTTCCAGTCAAGTGGTACTTAAGTTTTTTCCAGATTACTTTATTTGCCATATTAAACTTTCAACATGTTATGTTCATATAACGAGCTCGTATAACAAACTGAAATGATTTTAAGAAAGTTATAAAAATTGTAAATGGTGATTAAAGACAAGTTGATTTAGCTAAATGAAAAAAAGAATTTGGATTTAAATGTTTAACAACTCGCCATATTTTACGATATACATGGAAAATAACATAATTAAGCATTATGAGATAACTAAATAATTGTATTAGTTTATTTTATTTTAACTATTGATGAGATATCTACAATATACTTTCAAAGTTTACCCCCTTAAAGATGATGTTTATCTGAACTCTGATTTTCAATATTAAGAATTTCTCATAATATTAATATTTTACAACTATATTGAACCAATTTCGTAAAATATTTTGAGAGGACTTCATCAATTAGCTTATCTAAGCTAAAAAAAAAATTATAATAGAAGACCTACCTGAAATCGTTGTTGGTTTTCTCACAAAGGGAATTGGGGATACTCTCCCTCTTTCTTTCTTCGTACGACTGTTTCATGGCTTTCTTGTAAGGGATTAGATAGTCCGTATATTATACGTGTATAGTCAGCAAATCGTCTTGCTGACGGTTTAGCCAACTATGTCTTTACTTTACCATTAAGTTTGCACACCTTTGATTTTGTACCAGACGTTTGTGATGGACTCTTAAGAGACGATGCCACAGGTAGAATGTGTCCGCGGCTAGTACCCTTATAATCTTGTTTATTTTTTTGTTTGAATAAGCTCAGGAAACGCTACGTTTCCCGTTTTCACACCAATTTTTTTTTTTTTAATCATAGTAATAAGTAAATGTTATTAAAATCTTATGGACATATACGGAAACGTTAAAGATACTTCAAAATAGCATATCTATCGCAAGACGCGGGTAAAATCCCACATATACAATGTAACAGTCAAACAAACAAACAGATAAAATAACGAATGTTACTTTTAAATTTTAATTTTTCAATTTAAAGATTGACAATTTNAAGGGGGGGGGGGGGGGTAACTCCATTGAAAAAGTCCATTCGCCCCCGTAGCCTTCATAAAACTTAGGTTTAGTTACTATGTGACCATTTTTCCTTTATTACGAATAAGGCTAGCTCCTTGGAAACAATGAAGCCTCATTGACACTAGCCTCCAATAAATTAAAATCCATGTACAGAATATTCAAAACTCACAAGCCACATACTTAATAACAGTAATGGGCTGTTATATGTTTCTATCAATTGCATCGATGTATTCAGTTTATGTATACTTTAAACTACTTTGTAAATATTTGGTGATGTAAGTTAATTTAACATATAAAATATTTGCATTCATATTCCTTGCAAAAGACTATTGGTGGCATATAAATGAATATTGTTACAAGAAATAATAAATAGTAAACAACATTTGAAACTTATTAACGCAATAATATTTGGAACGCACATAAAATGTGACAATATTTATTATAATTAGGGAAAAATGCCAAAAAAACTTAAACTTTTCCAATATGGCAAAAAAATATCCAGAATTTGGTGCTGGTCAAAAACTACCCGAACTTTGTTTTGACTTGCAAAAAAAAACATGTCATTAACGATCTGTTAAAAATGTCGTTTAAATGTAAAACGACGTCATTTTGATAAATATGAGAAAATACTAAAACCAGCTATGCAAGGGTTTCAAACTCATGTTCGTCTGCAATGTGGAAGTGGTACGTCACCACTTTAGCTGTGGCATTTAATAGGTATATGCTCATCTCAAATTTTACTTAAACCAATCTAATTCTACTTTTATTATAATAAAAACATGTAACAACATGGGATTGAACCCGGGTGAGAAGGACTTAGGGAGAGGATGGACGCCACCGAGACAACCTTACCTTGCCGTTGTATGTTCAGTAATAATTGTTTTTAAGCATATTTGTCTCATTTTTTAAAAATTAAAATTTTGACCTGTATTTTATAGTTACATTTAATTCTAGTACTTTTTATAATTTTTAATTATTAAAACAAATTATAGTAGTATTAAAAGAGTTAGTAATATTAAAAGGTCAGATGTTTTTATATAAATAAAAATTATTATTTTATGTATGTTAACAAAATATATAATTAAAATTGTTAATTAAAACTGATAATGAATTATATATATGCATTTGTATATTTTAATTTTTGATAATCTGAATTAAAAGTTTCACAGCTCTGGTTTTTTAGATTTTGATTTCAAATTTTAATAAGAGAATTTGCAATGGATATACAAAAAGAATGATACAATTAGGCCGATGGCAGTATACTGTTTCAAACACTGTTCTACTTTCAATATTCTAAAAAACCCTTCTAATTTACTTACACCACCTGCCTATAGATACACAGTTTATATCCATCATAAACTGTATATATCTATTTATTACACACCCGATATATGTTCCTTTAATTAATACTTTGTGTCAGCTAAAGTCATGATGGAGATGTAGAATTTATGAACCAACCCATACATACACGGCAATTATATGTATTTTTTGGTTACTGTCGAAGTAATATAGAGAGACTTGGAGACACTTCCGTTTCTTTCTCTAAAACACCAGACCCGATCTTTCTCATAAAAACACAACTTTGTATATTTCAAGTTTGATCGTCTCTCCCGTCTTATTAGGGTCTGAAATTTAACATATTTAATACCTCAGCGGCGTCAACAAGGTAATCTACTCGGTTATGCTTTCATCAGAGTGTCGAAGTCTTTCTTTCTCTTTCAGTTACAGAATTTTTTCCATACGGTACCAACTATTTTATTTGCCTCCATTTATAGATGGTCGCCTCCGCGATAGCTGACTCTCCTCCCTCTTCTCCAGTCGCTCCGTCTGTCCAGCTTCCTCCCCGGATGTTCGTCGCCGGCGAAGAACCGGTGGGTATTAGGGTTACTCCATATCATAAATCTTGGATATTCCCAGCAATCTTAAAGTCGCTGACTGAAGAGGAGGTCGAAATACTAAAAAAAATTGCCTTTTGGTAAGTTCATATCACTCGCCAATGAGCCGGTCTTCTCCAGTAGGTTTGGCCGACTTCTGATGTCAAAACAGCTGAAGACCCAGAAGAAGCACGAAGCTTGGTTTTTGTTCGCTGGCAAACCTATCCGTTTTTCCCTCCGAGAATTTGCTATCATTACAAGGCTGCATTGTGGGAAATACCCTAAAAGGTCTAAGAAGAAGATGCGGAGTGACATCTCGGAGAAACCACACTGGCCTTCTCTTTTTGGAAAACTGGAGTCTGTTCCGGTAACGCCGGTGATAAGAATGTTGAAGAAGAGGACAATAACGGACACAACCACTCGGATCAAATATGCATGTTTAACCCTACTAGGTGCAGTTTTGTTGCCGACCACACACTTTCCCCAAATTTCAAAAGACCATGCTGAACGTATAAAAAAACTAGATGACTTCTCTGCTTACCCTTGGGGCCGATTGTCATTCGACATGTTGATGAGTCATATTAAGACGAGAGATGAGGTATCTCTCTCGCAGGACACTCTCTTCGTTCCTGGGTTTGGTCTTGCTCTTCAGTTGGTTATGGCATCCGCTGTACCTGCACTCACTGAAGTTGTCCAAGAAAAAGGTCCAGATTCTGAAGAGGTGGAGGATGAAGAAGGAGATGAAGAGGAGGAGTCTGGTAGTCCATCTGTCCCAATCAGTCTTAGCCCTGGCCATGCAAGGGAACTGGACTCCAAGGAGACAGTATGTGAAATTATCCGTTTTTTTTTGCCGTTTTATATGTTAGACGTTATGGTCTGAGTTTGGTAATTGCTCTTGTCCTACGCTAGAGTTTCCACTTTACATATAGGAATTTACAATATAGGAATACATGCCCAGTCAAACCCATTAAATAATTAACTTTACTATATGAACAATTTTAGATGGTTCAGACTGTATACTGAAGTCCTTATAAAGGACATAATTTACGTATACTCGGCAACTAACGGCTGCTATATTTTTATGACTTGTAGACCAAAGTCTTCTCCATTATACGTGATGGCACAGCTGAAGTACTAGATGAGCAGGCGCTCGAGTGGTCGGACGAAGAGGAAGACCCATCTGTTGAGACAATGGTTCGTCTTTTCAGTATGGGTAAACAATTTAACAACACAATGTTCACAGGCGGTGCTTCAAAGGCGGATGTTCAGCGACTCCGTGAGGATGCGAAGGTCAAGAAAACCGCTGAGATACAAGCAGCAGAGAAGAAATCAAAGCGCAAGAAGAAGAACTCCGGATCCACTGATTCTCATCCTGAAGTAGACAGAAGGGAGGTTGCCTCTTCAGTCCTTCGTATGTTGAAAGGCGAAATGCTCAAGATGGATGAGAAAATCAAAAACTCTATTGGCCAGGTCGCGAACCTGAAAAAGGCCTTTATGGAAACCCAGCTTTCTATGCGATTTGAGATCAAAGAGAGTATCGAGGCCGCAAAGGAAGAAATAATCGCTGCTGTTAAATCGTTGGGAGGGGAGATCCGTGTCACTTCGCTTATCATCAAACCTAAGCTGCATGAGAAAAGTAACGTTTTCAGACGTGATGAGAACAGTGGGAATCACTCACCACATTTCGACTCCGAAGAAGTTGCGGAAGGAGTACATAGGGAGCAATCAAAGCAGTGTGAAATCCACGAGCATAATGCGGAATTAGTAAGTAGTTGCATTCGTTTCAATATGTGTGTGTGTTTTTGCCAACTATTACGGATTCAAATCAGTTCTACATTTGCTGCCGTGCAGATCAAGTCATGCATCGATGCTGAAGAGTGTTATCTAAAAGATGGAGGGGAACGTTATAACATAATTAGGCTGGGACCCGAAACTGAGTTGGCGGACCAAGTCAGACCCAAACCTAATTCTATTGTTGGGTTGGGAGAACAACAAGAGGGGGTAAAGGTTGTGATACTCATTTACTCCATATTTCACAATGCTATAATTATTCATTTACATATCAACTGTGTTATATATATAACAATTGTACCCACTTATCACCTTTCACAGATCCCACCACTGATGCCTTCCTTCTCCCAGTGTATCACGGAAGATAAACGCGACAGACTGAAAGCGCCTGCTTCGCGTCGTCTAGAATTCCTAAATGAATTGGAATTCCCTGTTGTAGGAGTCCAAAGAAAATCAAAGTATGTCATTATTGACTAAACCAAATTCTCTTCTCCATCGGTAAACAGTAACTGACCAAAATCTGAGATGACATTTACATACATTGACCAAGATTAATCTCACATATCCCCTTGAAATTGCAGATCTCCGATCCAACGGCGCATTCTTTTTCCCTGGGCCTGACACAAGAAGAACGAGAGAGTCAGTATAAGTTGCAGATCTCCGATCCAACGGCGCCCTCTTTTTCCCTGGGCCTGACACAAGAGTCAGTATACGTTGCAGATGAGGTTTGCTTCACGTAATCTGGAGTTCGTAGATGGAGATGACGCCCCTGTTGAAGAAGGATGACAAAATGCCGATGTATATAATTAAGGCGCCTCTTATTTTGTTCATGTATAACATTGATTTGCCGAATAACTTGAAACGAAACAAGTATTGGGTACATAGCATTTGTCCATCTTATTGACCATATACGACTCATTTGCCATCTACCACTTTCATTGCAAATTCATCCCTCAAAATTTGTAGGCCCTCAAATCGGTACAGACAACACGTGTGAAACTCACATAAACAAAAAGTTCCAGTTAACATGTACTACGATTAGTTCAACATTTTACTTTACCGGATAATTAAAGTGAATGTCGACAATATCTTCTTCTCTGTTTTGCGGGTATATATGATGAGCAACTGTTTCCCTATTTCATACAATGAAGATGTATTGGTGGACGACGTGTCGTAATAAACAACGGGGTAAGTCTTTATTATCTTATTTTTATACATATTTCCTTGTACCGTCTTGGCCACATTTCATATCTGGGATTCACATATTATTACACAGTAAATATCAAAATAAAACTGCCTCAGTTGCAGCACAACCTTCGTTGCATACACCTTCTCACAAGGAACAAACTCTGTATTAACCAAATGTCTTCATATTGCCATCTTACATGTCGCCTTGTTGTGGCCTAAACCGCTGCACCTGCTGCACACTGACCGCTTCCTGGTCCTCTTAAATTTCTGCAATAAATTCGGCTAAGGTTAATTGTTTATGAATCAGTAAAATTAAGCCTTTATGATCAAATCTTACGGTGTGTTCTCCAGGCGAGAGGAATCGCTTCTTGCGCGGCCTACCCGGTGGAAGACGCGTCGAAGGAGGGAACAAGCTCAGCTCCGATAACATCGAGACGATATCTGCAGCTGGGACATCTTCCGTTGGTGGATTGATCTGTTCCCCATAAGCCGCTTTCAAAATTTTCAGACTATACTCCACAGCCACTAAGAAATCAACCCTCACTCCTGCCTTTATAGCTGCCGCTATCGCATGAGAATAGGGGATGCATAAGATTTGAAATTCAAAACAGCTACATGACTTGTGATCCAGATCAACAACAAACATATCCCCTCGTTTGTTTTGAACCTCGTACTCAGTGTGGTTTATCTTTTGAACCTCAAAACCCCCAGATCGATCAAAATTGATAGCCAGCTCCTCCATCACCCGAGGGGATATAGTCTCATACCACGATTCGGCCAAATCCCGACGGGTGGTAAACCACTTCATTAGCTTACGCCGGATGTAGTCTACCAGTGGAACTATATGGTATTCTCTGACCTCTTTTAGGACGGCATTCCAGGACTCTGCGATGTTACTCGTCATTATATTGTAACGAGTTCCAGGGAAATGAGATTTAGACCAGTGTTGCAGTCCTATGCCAAGCAAGTAATCAGCACATGCAAAATCCATTACCCTTATTTCCTAGAAGGCATTGAAGAAGTCCGACATCTTGTAAGCCCTTGCCGCCTTGGACACAATATAGCCTAAGTGTCTGTTTTTGAAGTAAGTCTTGATGTTCAGTTTCAAGTGAGGATGCATGCACAGTGCTTTGCTCTGCCAAAAACCTGTAGCGAGGTGAACAATTACAAATTTACCAAAACGTTTTTTCAGACATTATGTGTGCTATACATATCACGTTATTTAATATATTAGCCCTTATTACCTTGTGTATCCCATTGTATATTGAAGTGTGTCTGTCAGATACGAATACAGTATCCTCCTCATTTGGAACGAATTCCGACAACTTCTTAAAAAACCACTCCCACGATTTGTCATTCTCGCCATCCACTATGGCAAATGCGAGGGGAAATATTTGATAATTTCCCTCTTGGGTTGACGCCGTTAGCAGACACCCCGCATATTTCCCTTTTAAATGGGTTCTGTCGACCACCACGACCTTCCGCATGTACTCAAAAACCCTTGATAGATGCGCCCATCGCGAAAAACATGAATTTGAAACGATCGCCAACTGTTGCATCCGAATTCGTTAGTAAGTCACCTGGGTTGGAGACCACAAGTTTTTTTAGATACAATGGTAGCTGTTTGTAAGATTCTCCCGTCGAGCCTCTCGCGTATTACAGTGCCAATTCCCGGGAACACCATGCTTTCCAATACGATATTTGGACGTTGTGTTCTTGTTGCATCATTCCAATTATTGCTGTGGTTCGAGGCCCAACTCCTTGATTATCGAATCTTGTCCTCATAAACTCGCCGATTATAGGGGTCATCGCTTGTCTTTCATATCCCACCCTTTCATCAACAGTGCACAAGTGATTTTTATTAATCCTTCGGATTTCAAAAATGTCAGACTTCTTCAGTCGGACCGCATAGACCCGCCACGGGCAAGAGGAGCCGGTACACTCAATCACCATTGCGTCTGGTGCTGACCTAGTGCATCTGTATCGAAACTTGCTATGAATGGCATGTATTGCCATGTGAATCTTAAACGCATCCTGATTTCTAAATATCATTCCCACAAATAAGTCGTTTGGGTTGTTCTCATTGTCTCCTACAGTATGAGTGGTTATAAATTAGGTATTTATTAATAGATAGCATAAAGAAATACTAAAGTGAAGAACTGTTATAAAACATAACCCAACTTAGTAATTATCCGTCAAAAACATATTGTTATCCCCGTACATTGTTACATGGTACTCCCCAAAAAACAAAGCCTGGAGTACCATACAGGACAATACAAAATATATTTAACTTGCATCTATATTAATATGGAATATGTGGATGCTTATAACCCACCATCTTCATCATTGCCATCAGACGCCTCTATGACACGTACGTCTGGGAGTGGAGGAGCTGCATTACCCGGGGCATCGGCGACAAGTTTGGTGGGAAAAAAAGGCACCAGCTGATATCTTGTGTTTTCAGTACCTACCATATATAGTAAATTGTTAGACGGATCAATGTATATAAATAGTTTGCTTGGCTGACATAAAGACGTCTTACCTTCTACATTCAATTCAATAACCGGTTGAGTGGTATGCTGCGTCAATGGCAAACGATCACCAACAGTTGCTGGGATCTCCACAATAGGAACATTCACGAGCTTTGTATCACCTGCGAACTGGGACTGCACGGTTGTGTCTGCAGGGGAACCCACATTCACCATTGCTCCGGTTCCTGATGCTTCATCTTTAACGACAATTACGGTCAGATGTGTAAGGGTTGGTGGTGGAGCAGTATCAGACATTACTTCATCACCCCCCGTTTCCATGTCCTGCAATGCGGTGAAATCATTTGGGTTCGTGAACTCTTCAGCTAGGAGGCCATTCCAAAACACCATCCCATCATCCACTCCGCCGCCTGTCTGGGGTGTGTTGCCGTTTTGGTTATGGCCTGGTGGTGGTAATCCCGTATCCCCGAATTCGTGTGGAGTGTCCTCCAAAGGGGGATTGTTGAGGGATAAAGGTAGCAGGGCAACAGGAGGTGTGTCATCGGCTGTTTATTCAAAAGACCATATTTAACATGAGACAATGGCGAAAGCAAAGCAACCATGTCGCAGCTACAGAACGATACGTTCGGATGGGCGCAAAGAAAATAGAGTTTTACCTGCTGTTTCATCATCGTCGATCATGACGATATCTGGGGGTGTAAGATCGAGGAAATCTCGGCGGCCGGTTCGAGATAGATTCATCTCCATATGAACCATGTGGATGACTTGCATCTCTTGTTGGCTAAATAACTCCTCCAGGACACTTTGGCTAGCTACAAAAGTTTGATCGTTCACAAGTTCTACAAATATGGAACAATATTATATGTATTTTTCTCCAAGTCGTTATGAGTTTCTCCAAGCCATTATGCAACTGTTTTAACATAAGTTCAATCAGTACTTACCTTCGTACAAAGCTCGCTCAGTCGGAGAAGGATTAACACCAACATTGTATGAGGTTCCGCCTACAAAGTAGGTCGAACGGCATCGAAACTGATACCTTGTAACAGCTTCAGCACCCATGGTCACACAGATGGTTACTTCGGGATACCACGAACGGATATTCATCAACTCTCCGACATCAGCATCGGTTAATATGTTCGTCGGTGGGGTCTTCTTCCCGTCCGGCTGCAGCATCCATTCCGGTAGTTGATATGTGAGAGTCAATGGTGTTGTCTCAGTTAAATACTTCCCCTTCACAATCTCCATAAGGGACTGAAATGTTTCGTCATCTCTTGCCATTACACCAAATCCCAGATCTATGATATCGGGTACGAAATCCCGCTCCCCCGTCTCCGATTTCGTCCACTCTCCGAGTTTGAGGCGAATTAGTTTCGCCATCTGTGAAAATAGGACAAAGAAATATTCAGTTAGCAATTTTGACCTAGAAATTATCATCTTTTGGGCATGATACTCTCTACAGTTCTGTAGCTGTGACATTATTTGAGCGAGCCCTAAACGTTGTTTTCAACGATGGTGTACATTATTTATAGTTTAAATGAGATTTACCAAACAAGAATCTTCAATAAAGACAGATATGGAACCGTACAAATAGGAAAGACAAAAGGATAGAATAAAGCGCTTACCTTTGGTCTCTCCTGGGAAAGTGACCTTTCCTTATTTGGAAGTATTCCAAAATCTCTTTACTCTCGGCGAAACGGAAAGAAATCTGGAAAAGTGTAGAGAAATCAGATGCAGATAAAGTGTCTCGGTTACTTTAATATATAGAGGATAATGAAATATCTGGGCGACATAAACACTTCCATATTGGGTTGTATGTATCAGTTAAGAATATCTTCGAAGATATTGGAGCAATCGATTACGCCGCCTGACACAAAAGATTTTAAGAGATATTAGTTTATCCTAGCTTTTACATACGCTATGTCAGAGTCATAATACATATTTTCGATTTAAATTTTGAAGGTTAAGTTCGGCGAAGGGAGGGCAACAACACCATTTCCACACGCCTGACATGACACGACCCTAAATAAATAAGTTTTGTTCCATATTACTAATTACGCTCCCTTTCGTGTATTTCTGGCCAATACTCTCTTTTAATAAAACGAAGGACGAATATGTTTAAGAATAATTATTATTGAACATTGAATGATAATATGAGGTTGTCTTAGTGGCGACAATCCCCTCCCTAAATTCTTCCTACCCGAGTTCAATCCCAAGATATTACATGTTTTTATTTTAATAAAAGTAGAATTAGATTGGTTTAAGTAAAATGTGAGAAGAGAATATACTAATTAAATGCCACAGCTAAAGTGGTGACGTACCACTTTCACATTGCATATGAACTCGAGATCGAACCCCTTGCACAGCTGGTTTTAGTATTTTCTCTTATTTATCAAAACGACGTCGTTTTACATTTAAACGACATTTTTAACGGATAGTTAACGGTATGTTTTTTTTGCCAGGTCAAAACAAAGTTTGGGTATTTTTTTGGAAAGTCAAATTAAAGTTCGGGTATTTTTTTTCCAGCACCAAAGTTAGGGTATTTTTTGGCAGATTGGAAACGTTCAGATTTTTTTTAGCATTTTTCCCATTATAATTAGCATAACTAAGAGATAAAGTACTATTTACAAATACAGATAAATCCTAACCCAAAAAATAAATCTAAATCCAAGGATTAGTAAACCCAACTATAATCTAAACCTTAAATCTTATACTCTAACCTCAAAATCTAAACCTTAAACCCTATACCAAAAACTATTATTCCAAGGATTAGTGAACCCAACTATAATATAAACCTTAAACTCTATATCCTAAACCCTAAAATCTAAACCCTTAGCCCTAAACCAAAACTAAACCCTAAACCCAAGGATTAGTGAACCCACTATAATATATACCTTAAACCCTATACCATATACCCGAAACCCTAAAATCTAAACTCTTAACCATAAACCAAAAACTAAACCCTAAACCCAATGATTAGTGAACCCAACTATAATCTAAGCCTTAAACCATATACCCTAAACCCTAAAATCTAAACCCTTAACCTTAAACAAAAAAATAAACCCTAAAGCCAAGGATTAGTGAACCCAACTATAATATAAACCTTAAACCCTATAAACCTAACACCAAAATCAAAGCCTTAAACCCTAAACCCAAAGATTAGTGAACCCAACTATAATATAAACCTTAAACTCTATACCATAAAGCCTAAAACCTAAACCCTAAACCAAAACTATACCCTAAATCAAATGATTAGTGAACCCAACTGTATTCTGAATCTTATAATCAAGGATTGGTGAACCCAGATGTATTCTAGTGAAATTAAAACATTATTGAATATTTGCATATTAGCATTATTTCATATGTTGATGTACACGTTAATATGTTGATATAAATTTTCATATGTATACTGTTCATTCTTCTTCATCTAAAATGTTGATTTTTTTATACCGTCATGTTTTCGGTTAATGTATACGGAAGCCACATATCTTTCACCATATAAGATCCATCACTCCCTTTACAAATATCACTAATGGAAATGAACTATCGCACCACCACCTCACATAAATAATCTTATGAAGAAGATGAACCATTACCAATTATGAAGAAGATGAAAAATTAGGAAGAGAGAATATATGTGTTCGTAAGATTTGGAGTAGAAAAATACGACAGTTGAGTTAATTTTGATCAGACTAGTCTTGTAAAGAAGAAAATAAAGTTGTCAGAAGCAAAATGCCATTAATCAAAATCGTAAGGGATAAAACGTCATTATACATGCCGAAAACATTATACATTATGTTTATAAAAAATGAGACTTCTCACCAAAATGACCGCAAGTCCAAGGTCATATGTTGATATTACTCTAAAAAAATTAGGGGATTTTCTAATCAATTCAAAATTCCAAAGCATTGTATTTGAATAATTAGAAAGTATAGAACAAAAATTCATTTATGTTTAAAACTAACCTAATACAATAGTAAGTCAAATATCTTTTGAATTATGAGTCGTTTTTATGATATCATCTTAATACTATTAAAAATGAAGTACAATTATGGAGATGCACATACCCTTATAGCTAAAATTACTATAAATACTTGTGCCATTATGATTTTTAATGAACAAATAAAAGGGTAGAATCGTCTTAAAAATAGAAAAACTGAATGTCTAAAACCAAAGGCTCCGGGTATGACCCGTATTTAGTTGGTAAAAGACGCGGATCCCACGAAAATTTAAAATTTGGACCGTCCAATTAAATTGCTTTAAATGATTGGACTTGGTGATTAGATAATGACCAATTTAAAAAACAATTAATTCATAAAAAAAACAATCTCTTTCATATTTCCATACGCAAAAACTTCTTTCTATATTTTAAACAATTATTATTATTTT
>OVBB01001245.1:0-15174 GCA_900406415.1 Isatis lusitanica | reverse complement strand
TATCCACCCTTATCCCCCTTCGGATCCTATCTTTCATTCTCTCACAAGTCCTTAATCGATCCATATTCCATCTTGTTTCCTTGGGTACTTGAATCCCTCTTGGTACCAACTTGTTTAACCATACCAGTCACGAGTTCATAGCCTGTCAAAGTCTACTCCTTGGGAAGAATCGTGTTATTTATCCTCTTCTTATTTTCTTCTCATTCCACCAAAAAAACGGTTACAACGATCAAACGATAACAAATTTTACAACATAGAAATAGACCAGCGATATTTCAAACCAATGAACCAAATAAATATTTAATCTGACGAAGTAGGCTCTGATCCAAAGATTTCTACAACAGGGCCACTATAAATTATTGATACATGGGCCTGGTATCACAAAAACAGAAAAAAAAAACTCAAAAGGAGATTTGTCACAGCGACCCAATTAATTCATTGTTTTGCTCATCCTATAAACCGTAATTTATTTCCAAGATACATATTTTTTTTCAAAAGTCTAAATATTCATGCACTAGCTATTTTTACCAGCCCAAAACAATAAAATCTGGCAACAGTGTTCTACTAGCTTCTAGACCTCCAATCTAGCAATAAAATCTGGCAACAGAGGAAAGTTTTCTTTTCTAAAAGGAAAGTCATAGAACAAAGAGTACAAAGAAACCAAATCAGAAACCTAAACCTCAGAAGCACTATTCAGTATGTTGATGTAAAGATTCTTCGCCTATGGACGAATCTGATGCCAAACGGTGGCACATGTCTAAAGGTGATCGTAAGAGATGAAGAGGTAATCGATTCTCAACTGTCTCAAATGCTCAACACACATACCCAATCGAGCATTAGTTTTTCTTTTTTCTAGGGAAAACGAAAAAACTGTGCTTTATCCTTTGGCAAACCTAGTGGCGTGTCGAAAGGAAATAAACAAATAAGAAATCGATCGATCGTGACAAAAACAAAAAACTGTACTTTTACGTGAGTCTTCCACTTCCTTTTTTGTGGATCCAAGCTCGAGAAATCGAACGTACCGGGCATATTCCACTTAAGGTTAGTGCTTAATAGTAGATGCGCCAATAAAACAAACCTTAATAATAACTCAATTAACTAATGCACACAAAACAATAGAAAGAAACCTAGACATATGTCTACATATATATACACGAATAACATCTCACAAGATTTCCTAAATATTATATTCCATACCTTTTTAGCAATGCAGATTAACAGGATTATTTTTTTTTATTCTTAGTAATATATACCGATAACAGAGATAATATAAGATGATTCGCTTCTAAAAAAAGAAACAGCAAACAATATGGAATGTTACCTTTTAATGTCATAAACAGAAATTCCAAAAAAAAAAAAAAAACCTCAATACAAAACTGGATCTCGGATTATACTTTTTTTTTTCTGGTGGGCTTCCAATACAAAATCCACAGTTTGCCATCCAATGAGACATGTAGAAAACCACCTACTAGTATCGTCCCAATACAAATTTTTTAGGCCCAATAATATACCACCCAATAGAGACCCATCATTTTCTCTTTGTCAATATGTAGGATGAAATTCAAACTGAGTTCTAGTCATTGGGCTTTTGAGCTGAACTTAATAACCATGTATAAATAGGTATAAATAAGTATAGTCAAGAACACTACGGAAATATATGTATTTTAAAACGCAAAACAGAAAATAAATAGTAGATATAAAATGTCGGCTATAAAACCATCAAACCCCCAAACAACAACCAAACAACTCCAAATTCCAAAAGAAAATATGAAAGGAAAAACGAAAGTACAAAAGGCGAAAGAGCTATTGTGATATCTCGATGCTCTGAAAAACCTCCTTATAGACGACATTCAGTGTTCTCTTCTGTGGAATCCCCTTGTCATTCGTGATCAAAATTCTCAGTCCACTTCTAGAATGTTACCCTGGAGGCGGCGACATACATCTGACCATGTGAGAACACTGGCTTCAGTTGAAACAACCTAACTCTCTGCAAAGTTTTCTCCTCACTTTTGTTGATTGTCATCGTGAAAGCAACAGCTACGGGAAACTGCCTATGCCTCATTCTAAAAGGAAACCGCGCCTCAGTAGGAGCAACGAACATCCTCGGTATCAATACTTTCTCACCGACTTTTCTCCCCATTATAAGTCTAGCTTTGATAACATGCTTGGCTAGTTGAGTCACCAACAGCCTCGTTCCGTTACACAGACCAGCGCTAGAATCAACATTTCTAAGTAGCATAATCGGAGAACCAACCTTGAGATTTAAAACATGGTTAGGCAACCCATAATCTTAATGATGTTCAGGTAATCATGAGTATATACCATATCATCAACCTTGCTCTTGTCAAATGTATCAGTACTATCCGAGCTTAGATACGTCCGTTACTCAGCTGGCAAAAGACACAAGAACAAATAAACCGCATTAGACGAACGCAGACTGCCAACCAATAAATTCATATAGTACAAAATTCAAGCTGAAATACCTGGTATATCTGTCAGCATATAATCATTAATCAGGTCAACATCAGCATTCCTTGGACTCAATATCGCCCTCTGCTAGAAGAAATTAGGATCACAAACCTCGAAAAAACGATCACCATATACATCTCTCACAATCTCCTCAACGGGGTAATCACACTGGGTAATCAACAAATCTTCAGGAATATCTATCTCAGCCTCTCTGGTGTTAGGTGAGTTTATATTTGCGTTACCCACGTCGAGGATCCACTTAGAGAAAGACTCGATCTCATTTAACCGATCAACATTGAGAGACCTGGTGAGCCTCATATTCTTGGTAAGCTTCAGGACTCTACATCTAGGCCATAGATTTGAGGACGTTACAGAAGCTAGAACAGTTTCGACTCTACCACCATCGACGACAATCAGCAGAATCTGTCTAAATTCTCCTCCAAGAACGGCAACTATACCTCCAAACACCTCGTCACATTTAAATACATCACGCATAGTCCTGTCCAAAGCCTCGAAAAAGCGCTTGCTCATCATTGGAGCCCCATCCCAGACAATTAGACTGGCTTCTCTGATCAGCTCTGCTTGATGTGATCCAGCACCGAAACCACAAATACAGTTCTCGTCAACACTTAACAGTATCGAAAATCTAAAATGAGCAGTCCGCCCTCCTTACAACAATAATTACACGATGCCACTGATGCAACATTGAGAACAATCAAACCCTTGGACCGGAGGGCAGCTCCTAATAAACCCCACGAAAAGGTTTTCCGGTACCTCCAAAACCATATACAAAGAACATGCCGCCAGCACCCGTTTTTACCGCGTCCATGATACTTTCGTAGACACGTCTATGCTCATCGGTCACCGAAGACATCATCATGGTATGCTGCTCATCTAGCAATTCTCGATCTTAGTTTCTCTCGACGAATATAAGGTGGTTCTTATCTTTTGCGATAACATCTTCATCAAGAACAGGAGCATTCGCAAAGTTAGCGACATAGCTATTATTCTTACGAAGATACTTCTCTATTGTGGCCAAACAAAGACTCTTCAACCGCTCCTTTGATAATGTAAAATCGGATTTGATGAAAAATGGAAAGAGTGAGCTCAGCTGTATTACAAAGCAACTACGAAATCAAATGTACATGTAAGTACATACAAAATAAGATAGGAAGACAACCCACCAAGATTCCTTGATTTCCTCATTTTCCTGTAAAGAATATATTTGGTGAGGATGCACCACGTAGCATTCCATATTTGAATTGGCAGGGCAACGCTTTTAAGAGCAACATAACCGCGAATAGGCGTCTGAGGAACTTTCCAGAAGCCCACACACCTGCCTTAATAGCCTCTATGTACTCGTTATCATCATCCAACAAACCCAAAGCGTAACACGCATCTTTGAACGTAGGATACACATGCCCATCAACCTTCCTGATCTCCTCAAAACTTCTTGGACCCTCTACTATGTTTAGCAGAACCCTCAAATATTAGGCATCAGCGTAAGACGGCGGTATGTACGTAATCCTCCCTATTGCAAACCCCTGATCTTGTGGCTTCCAAAGATTTAGTTTAGAAACCCACACAAACTTGTTAGGGAAATAAGCATAAGTTAATAGACATGCTTCAGGATATTCTCTGTTTCCCACCATCCAGGCCAAAAACTTAGACTGACCATCACTACCTTTGGCTATAACCTCATATATAGGATCGTCTTCATTATAACAAGAATCTGTAGCCTAGGAAGATGGAAAGAAGGCTTGGTCACCGATGTTGAGCGATAATGCGTAGCAAAAGCAAGGATTCTCCAAGTAGCCTCACAAGCAGATATATACCTAACACGATACCACAAAAGCCTCAGAACAAAGAATCGCTGATATGCAACACCACAAAATGAAAAGAAGCGTGTTACCTGCAGTTGAAGAATTTCTTAACTTCGTCATTGACTTCCTCTTCACCATCTGCATTCTGAACAGTGGCCATAACATAGTCCGGCCCCTTATTAATGTAGTTGAAAAGGTATTTGATTGATCTCATCTGGTTACACCACTCCACGTTGATATGTGCTCGATAACGTATCAACAGATCCTGGTTGTAAGGAACAATATATATGTTTCCACAACCAAATTTCTTTTCACGATACTTCTACCGTAGTCGTGTCGTCTGTATACTGGAAACCCAACGTCGTCAACTTTTGTAAATTTGCTATTAGATTTTGGAAAATACTTTGAACATTTGCCATCGCTCATGCAGATGTTGTTTTGATTTGCCTCACCACACGGACCATGCACCATGAAATCTTCGACAATTTCATACAAATAAGGATCACAATCTTTATCAAGTATCTCAGCACTTATAAACCGATCAATGTCATCTCTAGTCGGTAACTTAGATTCCGGTTTCAAAAAAATTATGAGCGTGTGGCAGACCTCGTTTGTGGAACTCGATCGTATACATCACTAAGGAAGCAAGAAAAAAAAACATATATCAGCTAATAAAATAAAGAACCATAAGAAAAAAATAAATAAAAGGAACAGGTGGATGACCCACCCGAGTTTACAGCATCGAGCACATTGCCAGCCATTAAATAATCAACCAAATTATCGTGCTTCATTTTAAAAACATGACAACAGACATCTGAACAATCTTACGTGTTCAAATTGTCTCTCTCCAAAGATCGTGCTATCTCGGGCCACTTAGAATTGCAAGTTATGGTTACAAAAAAATCAGGATAACCATAATACTTGCACGTGGCCATAACGTCCAAGTAATGCTGCATGATGTACCTCTTACCACCCGTAAAAGAGGATGGTATGTAGATCCTCCTACCTTGTTTGGATAGATCACCGTTACCTTTCAGAACAGCCTCAACGATTTTGTCGTAATTCTCCGAACGGAGATTTTTCTGGTTCAACCAAATATATCGAAACCTGCTTGATTCAACCATAGTGTATGCATCAACCAAAAACTGCTGAAACAATCTTCCCGACATTAAATAACAGGCGATTCACCAAATCTCTCGTGAATACGATAGGTAAAGAACTCCCTCATGGTGATCGATCTCCTCTTTTTCCATTCGTGATCAATGAAACTAATATCTATTCCCAACATGAAACTATCCTCGCCAAAGGGAAACAACAATGGATATTGTAACAGCAAATAAACTGGATGCAACTCGCTTATCCTATGTAGCTGCCCTGTATTAGTCTCAACGACAATATCTCGTTTTCCAATGGTCATCTGAAAATAACCAGGAATCAACGCAACCACTTCATTCTTAGTGGGCAGATTATATGTCCTACCATCCGCCGATCTGATCAGCCGACAAAACCAACCTCACAGGGCGAGAAGACACAAATGTTTTAACCTATCACGGGTATTTCTGAGTGAACGAACATAACAATTGCTATAGTCCAACATCTTCTTCAAAATTCCAACAACTCCAACACTGATCTTCGTCGTATGCGCAGTTCTCCTGCACAAGACAACCGAATGAACAATATTTTACCACTCAAATAGTAGCATTTTTTCTAACACACAGAACTGCAACAAAGCTAAGCACATATATTCAAGCCTAAGTAACCCGACATACATCTGTCTAGGTATCCCTTTTCCAAAATAAAGTATAATATAAATGCAAAAGTCCATAATTTTCGAACAAACAATAAAAACCCACCCATAAGCACTGATTATGTTGGCCACCTCGTTCATGGTATCATGTATGTAGAGTTGTAAGGACGTAGGGCGTTTGCTATGAACAGGAAAAAGATCCCCTATTAAATGATATTTTTCTCCACACAACTGAAATAGATATGGTCCAGCACCATTGTTAATGGCATTATTGATTCTACTACCCAGAGACGTACAAGAAAATATCATATTATAAGCCCTTATGAATTCTTGGAAATGATTTATCAGTTCACTCTTGTTGTGCAGAAGCTTCAGCAACGCAGTAGGTGGTGCTCTCAGAAGAGGCAACTCTACTTTTCCTCTATGGCAGCACATTCCAAACAACGGGTTGGTGGTCGCGACCCTTTTGTTGACCCTTTCACCGAACCACATAAAAGTTCCATAGTATTCACACATGTAGGCGGGATCACCGTGGTCGTAATAACCTGATTTAATTTAGCTAATAGATCACAAGAACTTAAAAAATAGAACCAATAAAACCAAAAAAATAATTACCGTTATCAGCGATGCCTATAGCAGCGAAGATACCCTCGTTATGAACTACATCCAACCCGGGATTTCTCCTTTTTCGATGAACTCTAGGAACTCTGTCGAGCTGACGGTTCACACGGTGCTCGTCCTCATCGGACTCAGAATCTGTAGCCACAAAACAAACGAAATTGTCTATATCCGGACTCTTACACAAGAAATCCGGATCCACATCTACATAATGCTTGTGATCATAAACAGGTTGCCTCCACAATAGTATATACACTACAAAACAACAAAACTCACCAGAGACCCTGGTACGCCGATCGGAAGCCGTTTTATGTCTCAAAATATCAAACCTCCTCTTCCTCGCAAGCATACTCTTCAACCGTATTTCAGCAAGACTCAAACCAGCACCTTGACCAGCATATGGATCATTCCCGGCCAAGGTCGAGCACTGCACTGGAATTGGTGGAGCATAAGCATGAGCCTTCGTAGTCACACCTATTACTAGTAATCAGAAATTAAACCATGTCACAGCTTAAAATATATAAACTCGTAACAGAAAACACCATGTGCCTGTTGAAAGAAGGAATTTGATTCCATCGAGGTATAGCCGACGCTCTCTTCTTTGGCCCCATATCTCTTGACCACCAAGATATTAGAACAAAAGCGGTAGCAATATGCAAACCAGCAAGAGCGTTATATAGGAATACCTTAGCGTGTACCATAAGGAAAAAAAAAATTCCATTTGAGTTTAAATGTTAAACAAGATTACAATCAATTTCAATGAATATTGTATAAAACAACCAATGTAAGATATCCCAAATTCGGTACGACATCATCTTTTCTAATACAACAGAATATTTTTTTTTGGAAAATTATGGAAATTGCTAATCTGCACGGTAATTTCCTTTTCTAATACAACCAACACAACTGCACAAATGACAACACAATTGAAATAAAAATTGTATTAGTGCAAAAACAAAAAAACACAAACAATGGGAGACCGACCACCCATAGGTTATTCCATCTCGTATGAAATACGGCTCTCAAACGCTTAAATCTCAGGCACAATCAATTTACTAATCCGAAGGCCACGTACACTGCAGAATGACATCTCCATACAATTATCGTATGAAAGAGACGAACCATCGCCTATAACTCTGAGAAGCTGCTTCGAAGATATCCTAACTTACCATCAAATACCAGAGGTTGCAGCTACTACAATGGGAACAGACTTTGTCAACTTTATCAGCACAGTACAAACAGAAACCCAAAACGATATAGTTACAAACATCAACATCTACTTCACAATTAGAGATTACAACTCTCACGCTTTATCAAGACTCAAGACCGACTTCATCGTCACTGATTTACACAGTGCAAAAAGGATGCCAAAACCAGAGGAAGAAACAGAGGAATGTCCAATATGTTTACAGACACTTGCGGGAAGACACACTATCAACAAACTACAATGCAATCACCTATTCCACCATGTATGTCTTGCCAATTGGTTGTATCAGAGGCTGAATTGTCTAGTATGTAGACGCAGTACTCTTTTGTCTTAATTTCTTTTGTTTTTATTTTTATATTGATCGTCAGATATCCTATGAGGACCCATCGTTGGAGTCGACCCGCATTCTAAATCTTTAACAAAAATATATCCACTAAGTATATTTGATATAACGCAAATCAAATTTCCGAATCAAACCAAAAGGATAGACACCAAAACAATAAACGCACAAATCGACTATACAATGCGGAACGCACATGTATACAACGACGCGGCATTACATAAGCGATAAAATACAGAGAAAAGCCAAATACATTACCAAGTACCATCGATAAGGAAGAAATTGTAATGAAACAAAGGTTATAACGAAAATTTAATGAAACAAAGGTTGTAAATATCTTATCGGCTATATGTATCAAACGATCAAAATAAATAGGAGTCGAGATAAAACACAAGAAAAACACTGATATATTGAGATTTTGATCCATACTAGCCTTAGTATCTAATGACTTTTTAGAGTTTTTGAGTATATTTCAGGAGATCTTATGTAGCTATAAAGCCGTTATTGGAGTTTGGAGCAGTTGAAGCCTTTGGAGTGAAAAAGAATCGGAATTGAAGAAAAGAAGACAAATCCTGCGAAGTTCTACAAACTCCAATCAGCGAGCACATGCTCCCGAGTTTCGGCCAGCTAGCAAGCACCTGCTCGCGATTTCGGAGAAAATAAAGGAAAGAAGATTTGACCTAATCCTAGCCGAAAATAAGGGAAGCAGCCGCCTAAAAGGATCCAATATATATATATTCTCTTTTAGTTTTAGGTGGATCATCTTATCTTTACTTTTACGCTTTTAGAAATTACACCTCTTAGAGCTTTCTACTTGTAAGGGAGAAGATCTCTACTACATTCTGAGAAGATTTCTGAACCCTAGTACTTCTATCTTTAATATCGATGCATTCTTTCAATTCTATTGTTTTGCTTTCTTCTTTTGTTATGTCTGAGTAGATCTCTAGTTAGGTTAAGGTTTTCGAAGGAATTCATGAGATAAGGATTAAACACAAATAGGTTATCTTTTGATTGTCTTCACCTCTAGTTGTTCTTATTGCTTGAATCGATTTGGCCAGTCTATTCTTGATCTTAGGTTAAATCTAGACAACAAGAGTTGCTAGGTTACTAGAAGAAACATTGGTAAGCAATTTGTTCTATGCCTGCGAGAGTAGATGTGTAGGAGAATTGTGAACAAATCAAATCATCTAATGCTTGTCTGCGAATTCTAAAACCAACGAGAGTTAGGATTCACATGTCCCTACGGCACATTCACATGTGATTCATGCCAGCGACAGGGCAAGATCAGCAAACGCAATGAGATAACACAGAACTTCATTCTCGAAGTCGAAGTTTTTTTTGTCTGGGGGATCGATTTTATGGGCCCATTCCCTTCTTCTTATGGGAACGAGTACATACTCGTAGCTGTGGACTATGTGTCCAAGTGGGTTGAGGCTCTTGCGAGTCCTACCAATGATGCACGGGTTGTGATCAAGATGTTCAAAACCGTCATCTTCTCTAGGTTTGGTGTGCCGCGAATTGCCATTAGCGATGGAGGCTCTCACTTCATCAACAAGATCTTTGAGACTCTGCTGCACAAGAATGGTGTAAAGCATAAGGTCGCTACTCCTTATTATCCACAGACCAGTGGTCAAGTCGAGGTCTCCAACCGCGAAATCAAAAGCATCTTGCAGAAGACCGTGGGCACAATTAGGAAGGACTGGGCTTCAAAGCTAGACGATGCACTGTGGACATACAAGATAGCCTACAAAACGCCACTCGGAACTACTCCTTTCCACCTTGTCTACGGCAAAGCTTGTCATCTCCCCGTTGAGCTGGAATTCAAAGCCGCATGGGCATTCAAACTACTCAACTACGACATCAAACCAGTTTCAGAGTGGCGCATGATGCAGCTACACGAACTCCAAGAGATTAGGCATCTCGCCTATGAGAACTCCAAAATCTACAAGGAACGCACCAAGGCATATCACGACAAGCGCATAATGGCTCGCAGCTTTGCTCCTAACGACCAAGTCCTACACTTCAGTTCTCGGCTGAAGCTGTTTCCCGGGAAGTTGAGGTCACGATAGTCTGGCCCTTTAACCATTAAGGAAGTTAGACCTTATGGAGCTGTGGTCCTTTGTAACCCCAAAGGAGAGAAGTTTGTCGTCAACGGACAGAGACTGAAGCCATATTTGGCTGACACACACATCGGAGATGGGGAACACCTTCCCCTCGACGAGCCTACTCAAACCTAACCAGCTTACCAAGTCAAGCTAGAGACTTAAACTAAGGGCTGAGTGGGAGGCAACCCACTGATAAGTGTACATATCTTTTTTATACCTTTTTGTATTGATATTTGGTTTTGGTTTTCTTTGTTTCAAAAAATAAAAGGGAGGAATTTCGGAATCAGATGGCCAAGAGGATCCAAGAAAAAGAAATAAACTGCAATCGGGAAAATTCGGAAAATCTATTCAGAGCACCTGCTCCGGCTCCGAAACACCTGCTCTGCTAAGTACTTATGGCTCCTAAGGAGCAGCAATCACGCCGTAAGGGCAAGGAAGCAGCTCCATCTCCTATGTTGTAGTTGTGGCATCGCCCATATAACACCCCCTTTGTCCTTCCCGATGACAATCTGCCACTCGAATCTGACAAAGTTTGGGATCAGCGTGACGCGGCATACTACAACAATATGTTGGAGCTCAAGCTTGAGCCGACCCGTTTCGTTTGCCGTGACAAATTGCAGATGCTTGGCCTCTACGACTCCGTTATTAAGATCCTCACCAATGCCCACTGCCTCGCTTTCTCTTTTGAAGAATCTGTTCTTTACCCAGATCTGGTGAGCCAATGTCTTGCCACAGCCCGGATCATTTACAATGATCCTGCCAACAAGCTCTAGTCGGAGCAACCTTCACTTTCAAAGAAGGCGGACGGCGATTCGACGTTCCTCTGCCAGACTTGACCATGACGTATGGTTTCCACCACGAGGTCCAGGAGCTTGACTTCCCCAAAAAGTTTCCGGAGGCACCTATTTTCTGGCAGACGATCGCGCATGGCAAGTACAAGTCCAATGCAGCCAGTCAGACGAGCATCTGGCATCCTGCCCTCCGCATTTGTGCCCGGATCTTCAGCAACATGGTCTTTAACAATGCCTTCGAAAAAAAGGTGCATTTGGAGGAACTAATGTTGTTGTCTCTTGGTTGCAGTTATCTTTTCGTCAGCCCTCATGGAGCGAATGCTCTGGTCCTAGGAGCACCTGCTCCGACCACTTATCGCTCCAACCTTGGTATGCACTTTCCCGAGATGATCTGCGGCATCAAGGACAAGGCCACGAAGAACCCGGAGCGGATTGGCAGCCTCCTCACCAACATTTTCCAGAGTGCAAAGGTGCTGCTCGGCCACTTTAGCTATGTCGAAAGGGGCGAGCGGATGGATATTCAGCATCTCCTCAACTCTCGCATCCTCTCTCCAACCAACCCGGGCCAGTTCCTTTATAAGTACTTGGGCACCAACGGTCTCCGCAGCAGATCTATCTTCCAGCTCCTGAATTGACCAAGGTTGACTCCATCGTGGACATCCGTTTCACTCACACCATTTTCCTTCTTGATGATGGAGCGCACCAGCCTCCTCACGCCTCGGCCTTTGCCAGTTCATCTCACGTTCCCGCGCCTCATCTTGATGATGAGTCCATGGCAGATACCCCGGATGTTGCAGGCGAATTCAATCTCCCACCCATCTCCGATGAGGCCGATTATGCTACATATCGGCGCTGGATGATTGCCTCCCAGAGGAAGAACAACAGCCTCATGCAACGGTTCTCCAGCGACTCTCTAGCGGATGCTGTCACCACACTGCTACAGCCGCGACGATCCCCTCCGAGAGACACCCACGCAGACGTCGCCGTACTGACCGCGCACGCAGCGAGAGCCCGGAGGAAGCACCAGCTCGTTAGCCCCAGAGCGCCTGCTCTCCCATGGATTGTACCACCCCTCTATCTCTTTGTGTTAACCCCTACTGTTTTCCTTTATTTTTCATCTTGTTGTTCACTCCTCTGGTCTATTTTCACACCGAGACGTTGTGAGATAAGTCTGGGGGAGGATCGTATCGAGTCTGCACTTTGTTTCTTTTTATTTTGAGTCAGTCTGTCATTTGGGTCAAATCAACACTTGTGGAGATTAGGACCAAAATCTATGATAACCTTTTAACCACTTATGAATTTGACCTTCTTTCTAGTGAACATTGTTGCAGAATTTAGAATACATAGACGTGTTGAGGCTTCTTCACATTTGGATCCTTCCTCAGGCCAGAAAACTTCAATCCCTTAAAGGTTTCATCGGATAGCTTTAGACTCTAATTTATTTGGACGTAATTTGGACTTTAATTCTTCTTGTTATGAGCATTAGGATTAGAAAACGTGTTACATTATATATTCAGGACTTCTTATCCCTTTTGCCACTCTTGCTGATCCTGATTAGCTAGCTTTTAGTTAGTGCCTCACCCTGACCCTAACCTCTTTTTGTACCACATGCACTCGTATTTTTCCTCTCTCATTCATGCAGATATGTGCAAAAAGGTCGGGGAGAAAAGGACTAACGCGGCTTCTGATTCACTTTTGCTAAAGAAGACGACATGAGAAAGCTAGGAAAAAATCGCGAGCACCTGCTCCACGATGTCCACAAAAGAGACAAGTTCTAAAAACGACCGTGGATGGGGTATAAGGACATAAGGATCACATTTCTCCAAAGGATACACACAATGTAAAGCCCCCTATCCGCAATTCAAAAAAAAAAAAAACGAGCTTGTAGCTCAAGGATATGGGGTGGCGAGTTAGTAACTCAAAAATGTGTCCTGAAGCATGAGCCAATCACAAGAAAAAAGGGGAAAGAAAAGAAGAACCGAGTTGAAGAACCGATTTATAAGGAGAAGAGTGAATTAGAGGTTGTGGACATCAATGAGTCTCTTCTCCCTTGCCGTTTTGTGCAATATCCTGCACTCTCTGGAATACGGTAACCCTAAACACTCTAAAGCTCCACCTTGAAATATTAGCCTTATCTTTACCAAGCCTCGTTTCACTGAGTTGGTGCTCTTAGCAAGAAGCTCACGCCACCTCTAATTGAATGTAGAGAGTCTATTGTCTTAAACTTAGAACTTTCTAGGATTGTAAGCCGTACGGTTTTGAGGATTGGTGAACTTTGTTGGAGAGGTTTTCGGTAAGGATATGTATCTCTTATTCTAAAGTATGTGGTCTGCAGATATTGGTCTATTCATGGTTTCTGAGATTTTGAGAGTCTCCATCGATTTTTCTATGACTTGATTTTAGTTTTGTTTGAGGACAAACAAATATCTAAGTCTGGGGGAATTGATATATTGAGATTTTGACCCATACTAATCTTAGTATCTAATGACTTTTTAGAGTTTTAGAGTATATTTCAGGAGATCTTAGGTAGCTATAGAGCCGTTATTGGAGTTTGGAGCAGTTGAAGCCTCTGGAATGGAAAAGAATCGGAATTGAAGAAAAGAAGACAAATCCTGCGAAGTTCTACCAACTCCAATCAGCAAGCACATGCTCCCGATTTTCGGCCACCTAGCGAGCACCTGCTCGCGATTTCAGAGAAAATAAAGGAAAGAAGATTTGACCTAATTTAAGCCGAAAGTAAGGGGAGCAGCCGCCTAAAGGGATCCAATATATATACTCTCTTTTAGTTTTAGGTCGATCATCTTATCTTTACTTTTACGCTCTTAGCAAATACACCTCTTAGAGCTTTCTACTTTTAAGGGAGAAGATCTCTACTACATTCTGAGAAGATTTCTGAACCCTAGTACTTCTATTTATAATATCGATGCATTCTTTCAATTATATTGTTTTGCTTTCTTCTTTTATTATGTCTGAGTAGATCTCTAGTTAGGTTAAGGTTTTCAAATGAATTCATGAGCTACGGATTAAACACAAATATGTTATCTTTCGGTTGTCTTCACCTCTAGTTGTTCTTATTGCTTGAATCGATTTGGCCAGTCTATTCTTGATCTTAGGTTAAATCTAGACAGCGAGAGTTGCTAGGTTGCTAGAAGAAACATTGGTGAGCAATTTATTTTATGCCTGCGAGAGTAGATTTATAGGAAAATTGTGAACAAATCAAACATAATCATCTAATGCTTGTCTGTGAATTCTAAAACCAACGAGAGTTAGGATTTTAGGTTGCTAGATAAAGTTTATGTTTGAGTTCTAGACCTGCTCTTAATTTCCCCTGAATAGTTGTTTGATCCATTGCTCTGAATTGTCTGTGAATTGTCTTGACCTAACGCTTTCTTATTGTTGTTATAACCGACTTCCAACTCATTACTTGCTAGTCACGAAACCAACTCCAATCGAATTGTCTTAGCTCTTAGTTTAGCTCATTAAATCAAAGTGTGAACTTGGTCCTTGTGGGATTCGACCCCTGAATACTACTACGTTTGTTGTGCACTTGCAGTAGGAAATTAGGGTTTAAAACCTGTGTATCAAACACAAGAGAACCCAAAAAACTATGAAGTACTAAGAAATAAAAAAAACTAAATAAATCCACGAAAACTAGGATTTGCATCCGATTCTTGAAATAGAGAGCGTTTCGCCCCAACATCGGCTTCCAAATAACCCTGTTAACACACATGCAAACAACCACAAACCAAAACATACACCACATATAACCAGAATAGATATTCACACGTGCAAGCATAACTACAAATACCTGATTGAGATCCCTCCTGCCGCACTTAGCAATTGTATCGGCGTGTTCAGAAATTATATCAACCTTAAAACTCGATCTACGACTTCTCAAATTGTCAGCGGACACATTCAGCTTGAACAAATACTTCCTACCGACCACCCTGGCCAAGACATTAGGTAGAACATACGATCTCTCTTATACGACAAAAGTAAGTCAAACCGAGATAACAAAGAAGCAAAATCAAACACCAAACACTTACCCGAAAAAACACACCTCAGCAACTTCCT
>OVBB01001242.1:0-12979 GCA_900406415.1 Isatis lusitanica | reverse complement strand
TTTTTACTCTGATGTGCTATTTTTGTCACAAAAACATGAAAGTATGCCATTTTTGAGTATTGTTAATTTCGTTTAGATTATTTTTTAATTTAGTTTAGGTTTGAATTCTGCTTCCATTCAAAACTAGATTATGACCCCAATGATATGCGGATGAAAATGAAATATTCGAAAACCACAATTGATAATTCATATAACATATTTTATGTATTTTAATTAAAATTTACATTAAATTATTCAAAAATATATTTTGTAAGTCACAAATGAGAAGTCGAGAAAGTTAGAGAAACAATTTCTAGATAACTAAAAAGTTTCAAAAACATATTTTATTATACTATACAAAAATTAATATTTCAGTGAATTAAATATAAAAATGGGCAATTCTAAAAATAGCACAATTTTAGTTTTTTGTGACAAAATAGCACATTAAGGTAAAAATGACAAAATAGCATTTATTGAATAAGAAAAATACTATTATACATTTACTTCTCATTCGTTTTTTTAATTATATAACCCTAAATCCTAATTAATGATTTGTGAACACAAACGCAATAGTGTAATACATTTAAAAATGATTAAAGTGTGCTATTATTGTCATTTCTCCCCTGATGTGCTGTTTTTGTGACAAAACATCAAAATGTGCTATTTGAGGGTATTTCTCTATAAAATTCATATTTGTAAACTTTAAAACTGAAAAACGGATTTACAAATAAACATAAATTTCTTCACATATAATCGCACACAATAGCACTGTTATGAAATAATTTTTGTATATTTTTATGGGCAATTCTCAAAAATAGCACACTTTTAAGTTTTTGTGACGAAAATTGCACACTATGATAAAAATGACAAAATGACATTTATTGAAGAAGTTATTTTTTCTCAATTTTGTAACCCTAAACCCCAAACCCTAAAATCTAAACTCTAATTAATGATTTGTGAACCCAAACTCATTAGTGTAATACATAAAAAATGATCAAAGTGTGCTATTATTGATATTTTTCCTTTGGTGTGTTATTTTCGTCACTAAAACTTAAAAAGTGCTATTTGAGGGTATTTCTCTATTTTTATCTTAAATACATTTTTACATATGTTAAAATCTGATAGATTTGACACATGACTTGATCAAACTAATTAATATTTTTAATATGTTTCAAAAACTAATTACATTTTTATTTTAGTTAATTAGAAAATATAATTTACACATGTCAAAATTTTATCTATATACTAACTTAACATATAACATGATCATATTAATTAGTAATTTTTAATAAAAAAATTTAGTGTTTTTAAAAAGATATCTTTTTCTTTCTTTTCCTATTTTTTTATTTAAGACAAGCCTAATATTATTTTTATATATAGTTTGGAAAAGAAATATACATGTGATAAAATTTGATTTATTTATTTAATACATGTTATTTATTTAGTTAGTAACTTTGAAGAACTATACTTTGGCTTTCGAAAGGGAAGCAGATCAAAAAGAATATGCAGATTCAGCAAAAAAAATATAGATCATGCAAATATGTAGAATAAATACAGATCAAACAAATTTAATACTAGATATTAAATTATCTAAATATAAAACAGATATAAAATAACTATATCAATTAATAAATATTTACAGTTGAAATATATATTATAAAATAACATACATGAATTCATTATATTTTTAATGTATGATTCTCTATTAGTTTACATAATATATATATGTTTTTAATGAACCTATATAATTAAAAAAATTTCAAGAAAATCCACATGCATAAATATAGATGTGCAAATACATTTAATATAGATTATGAAAAATGTATAACAGCTATAGGCCTTGATTGTTTGTAGTTTTTTAGCAGTTTTTTGTTTTTGATTTTCCAAAAATCATTTTATTTACCAATCAATTTTTTTTATTCCCAAAAATATAGGTAAATTATATTTGTTTTAAGTAACTACCAATTTGTAAGAAAAAGATAATCTATAATTTTTGGTCTATGTTAATAATTCTTTTTTTTTGTTTGGTCGACTTTTTCTTCCCAAAAGATATTGCTATATTTATGGATTAATATAAAACAGAAATCAAACTGATAAAATAATAAGTAGTCCAAATCATTAAGTTTTAATAAAAAAATAATTTGCTGTACATCTAAATCTAATATAAAAATTTAAAAATAATCTATATTAATAATAGTCTTTTTAATAAATTAGTAAAAAGTTAAATTATATTTTTTTAATTATGAAATAACCTAGATTTTATTTATAAATTTTTGTATTATTAACCTATATATAAATCCGAATTTTTATTAAAACTTATAAAATATTCTAAGTTTTTATTTTCTATAAAAGTATGTCTTTGACAAAGTTATAAATTTTATTTCTAGTAATTTTGAAACATATAAGACAAACTCCACAAGTAAAAAATTAGAGGAATACTGTCAAATAGCATATTTTGATGTTTTTGTCACCAAATATCACAAAATGGTGAAATTAACAAAGATAGCATTCATTACATAGTTTGAAGACAATTAAACTAATGAATTTGAGTTCATAAGACCTTAGTTAGGGTTTAGATTTTGGGGTTTATGATCTAGGGTTAGGGGATTGAGAATAAACAAATGAAAATAAGAGTATACTAGGATTCTTCATCTTAAATGAATGCTATTTTTTTTATCATTTGCACTCTGGTGTGCTATATTTGTGACAAAAACAATAAAGTGTGATATTTTTGAAAATTGTCCAAAAAATTATAACCAGAAACTAAATAAGTTACCATTCAAGTTTTCAAAAAACTTATAATCTACAATAAAATCAAAAACCAAAAATAAAAATAAAAAAGCATGTAAACAATCAGGGTGATAATTTCCTTTAAATATGGGTATTATTCTGTTCATTGATATTTATAAAATAGAAAATACAAAATATATGTGTTTAATAGCTCACCAAATAAGAAAACTAAAATTATTACACTGGGAAAATAAAAAGACCATACCTTGAATGTTTGAGAAGATTTGTAGAAATTTTGTATGAAAGTCCATAGTATGGGAAAAAGATTCTGGATTTATAGAGGAAAAATAGATAATAAATATTAAAAAGTAAAAAAAAAAAAATGGTTGATCTGCATATGCATCTGTGGATAGGTCACTGAGACCAACATTTGGCAAAACTCATTAGCCTGTTTAAATCTGCATGCAGATTGTTATGTGTTTATTCTGCATTTTATTAATAAAAATACATACTGCACATGTAATATTCTTTTTCTTTAATTCTATTATAGTGTTTGGTGAAAAATAACGAAAGTGTTTAATACTTTATATAAATGTAAATATTTGTAAAATCTCTTTTGTTTAGGAATTAGAAAGGTTAATAATTATTTTCTAGGTTTAATATTACTTTAAATTTTTATTTCATTTTCTTTAATTAGAATAATAATTTTTCTTGTCAAGAATAATTTATTTATTACAAAAAGTAATAATCTTTTTCTTTCTAGGATTAAAATTTCTTTTTAAATAAAAAAGAAAAAGTCAATCTCTTGTTTAGGTATAATCTTTCCTTCTTAATAAGATTTAATAAGTATATTTATTTTTTAAAACAGTAATTCTTATCTTTTTAGGAATACATCTTTTTAATTATATAATCTTTTAAATATTTTTTATATTACATTGTTTAATACATGTAAAAATCTTAAAATATTTTATTGCCACATGGTATAATCATGTTAATTACTAGCTTTGAGACCTAAGCTTTTCAAAATTTATGGCAGTACACGAAAAAATGAAAGAAAATGTATAGATTTTAATGTAAAAAGAACAAAAAGCAACTTTCTGAAGATGATATGTCAATGTTTTGGTATGTTTCTAAAACTCCAATTTTTTAAAATATCAAAATGTTAAGAAAAATGCGGGAAATTATCGAGAGAAACCAAAAATCAGGTTGAATTTTCAAATAGTGAGATGATGGAAAAATGAAGAATAATCAAACAAAGAAGATGAAAAACGTAAAGAAATTTTGAAAAGGGGAACATTCAAACGGAAGGATTATATGAGTGTCAAGTCTAGACGGCTGAAAAGTAAAAGGAAAATATGAGTGATGTGATAGGATGAACAATAGTCATAACTCATAAGGAAGGCATAAATTTGGAAGGATTATATGTTCCTTGACCCGCTTTTAAAAAAAGTTGTTGGGGTTAATATCCATTTTTATGAGATTAATGACTAAAATTAATTTACTATAGAAAACGGATCAAACCAAATTTTCTGAAGTTAGACGAGCCAAGCCAAAAACGGCTCTGTCAACTATTCGACTTGCATGGGCATGGAACGGCCCAGCCGACCGACTAAACCGGCGAGCTATTATAGCCGTCCAATTGACCAAATCATTCCTGAGTCATTTTTCTTGATCGGCTGTTGATCGTCATGTATCGTAAAAATTACTCTTTATTTTCCCTTTTATCATTTTTTATTTACAAAAACTAATCTATTTCTTTTTAGGACTAACCTATGTTTTTGTTTTTTTTTTAAATGTTTTTTTTTAAAAATAAATAATTATTTTTTGACGAATAATCTAGATATAATAGAACATTAATAGTTTCTAAATTAATCATTTAAATATTTTGGAATTTTTTTTTTCTTTTTATTTTTTATTCTCCATGAAAATGGAACAACAAATATTTCTCTTCCAGAGAGAATATACTATATTCTAGTAATTACTTGAATATTTTGAATTATTTAAATATTTCAAATGTTTTAATAATTTAACGGCAATTCTCCAAAATATCACATTTTTAGGTTTTTGTGACGAAAATAGCACACTAGAAAAAATGACAAAATAACATTTATTGAAAAAGAAAAAGACTATTATACATTTAATTCTCATTCATTTTCTCTCAATTCTATAACTTTAAACCTTAAATCCTAAAATCTAAACCCTAATTAATGGTTTGTGAACCCAAACTTATTAGTGTAATAGATTTAAAAATAATCAAATTGTGTTATTATTATCATTTCTCACTTGATGTACTATTTTTGTGACCAAAACATCAAAATGTGCTATTTGAGAGGGTATTTCTCTTATAATTTCCTTCTTTATAAAGAATTCAACATTTAATAATTATATTTCTTTATTAATAACTATAATTCTTTATTTATTTAGAAAGACTAATCTGATAAAAATAATAATGATCTATTTTAAAAATAAAATTTATAAAGTATTATATTCTTTGGCACATGTCAAAATCTTAAAATATATTATTTCTACGTGGCACGATAATATTAATTATTAATTTTATATTTTATGAAGATATGATAATAATATGTTCATCCCTTACACTATAATCATAATCTTTTGTTAGTATAGAATCGGTCTTCCTTCAATTCAGAGTTCCTGATGTTATGTTCAAAACTACAATCGCCCAAGTTTATGTAAATAATATAATTCTAAAAAATATTTACTTCAGCGCAGCAAACATTTTGCAATATCATAACATTATAATTTAACTCATTAAAGTGCTCTGTCATTTGTTTGGAAGATCAAACCTGAGCTGGAGATAAAGCTGCACTCGTCGGCAACGGTTTCGGTCCGTATAATAACATCAGATAATCTTGATTTTCAGCCTTCTTCTGTACACTCCTAGCTATAAACGTTTCTCTTTTCTTTGCATGTCTATTAACTAGTTATTACTCCCTATGAAAGTTTTTTTAAGCTCTTTTCTGCTCTGTTTAGGGGTCTCGAAAATGTTGTTCAGAGAATGCAATCGCTTTTTTTTTTTTTGAACTAAAGTTTTTCATATTGAAATGCAGGAGAAATAAAACGTGTTACAAGCCCCGTGGCTATAGAGTTTGTGGTCCTTGCCCTTAAATAGTATCCAGCCTAGTTAGAAGATCTTAAGTTGAACCATCCATGTTTAAGTCAACACGAACCATAGTTAATATAAGTCGATATCATCGAGGAAGTCGGAGAGACATTGAACCAGTGATTTCACGGGGAAGAAATAGACAGTGACCAAGTCAGGGTTAGGTAGATGTGCTTAGCCATAGTTACATTAAGGATCCTGTCCTTAATCTGGCGATCGATGAGAGAGACAATTACATCAGAAGAGCGGAAGCAATTTCTGTGCAGTCGACCATTTCGTTCAGACCAAAGCCAGTGCATTGACGCTTGCCAGCAGAGTAATTTTAACTTGGACGCAATTGGTCACCTTGGAAGTGTACTCATTTGGTGAAGCGACGCATCACAAGGACGAGCGGGGACAAGGTTGCATCGTTGCGCGTTCGTCGACCACATAGATGAATATGCACAATCGAAGAGTATTTCCTAAGAATTGTTGCAGAGAAGGCAAACCGCATCAGTCCGGAGCCCCCACCCTATGAGTCTGTCCCTCGTTGGGCACCGATTTAAGATGATGAGCCAAGTCAAGAATTTCTGTTTTGGGATGCCTCCAGTAATCCACGCTGCAGTGTGCCACGGTACCTCCGGTTCAGTCCCTCTTAACTTGCTATAGACCTGCCTAATAGAGTAGACTTGCTCTCTTTACCATCAATTTCCCATTAAGAATCCTCTTCATCAGTTAGGTGGACCGTTGTAAGGTAGACATGAAGGCTTAGTTGATTATCTAATCTTGCGGAAGGCAAACGCCAGTGTCCATCATGATAGAGACTTGAGAGAGTTGTCTTTTCCCTTATCCCCATTTGCGATCCATGTACTGTCAGCGAGGAAGTCATGTAGACTGCCAAAAGGAGTCCAGTTATCTGTCCAAAACCTGCAAGAGTTTCCATTCCCAGGTACGAGCTTAATCCATTCATATATCTCCTTCTTCGACTTAATAAGCTTGTTGGCAAGCCATGAGTTCTTTTGCTGAATTTTTGCTGACCAGAAGTTGTTTAAAGACCCTCCTAGCACTTCCTCCACAAACCATGCAACCCAACCGAACCGGACTGAAAGAAAAGTAGCCAGATAAGCTTGAGACAACATGCTTTATTCCATAAAGTAAGGTTCTTAATGCCTAGACCTCCTTTTTCTTTAGGTTCGGTAACCACATCCCAAGACACTCGTGTAGTATGATGGCTTTCTATGTTTCCTCTCCATAGGAAAAGTCCACACAGAGAGTCAATTTTGTAGATACACTCTTTGAGGAGCACAAACAAAGAGCACCAAAAGTTCAAAATTCCTGCAATCACAGTTTTGATGAGGAGAAGTCTTCCCGCAAATGAGAGGGTACGAACACTCCATGATGAGAACCTGCCCCGTACTTGTTGGATAAGAACTTGGCAATGTGAGATTGTTAATTTCTTTGTGCAGAGAGGAACTCCTAGATAGCACACCGGTAAATATCCATGAGGCATGCCTGTTGATGCTTCAATGTTGTTTATTTCCTGCAGAGTTAGCCCCAAAGCGAAGAAAGAAGATTTCTGGACACTCACAACTAGTCTGGAACGCAGTTCAAATTCCCTAAGCACCTAGAGGACTTTCTGGACTGAGTTGATGGAGCCATCGGTGAAGATCAAGAGGTCATCAGCAAAGCAGAGATACGTCAGCTTCGGTTTACCGCATTTATAATAGTAATTGAACATTCCTTCCTCAGCCGCCTTATTTAACATAAGGGACAAGCTATTCATAGCAATAACAAAGAGATAGGGGGACAATGAGTCTCCTTGTCTAAGTCCCCTCTTCCCTTTGAAATACCCATGAACCATGCCGTTGTACCCAATAGTGAAGTTAGTAGAGCAGATGCAAGCCTTTAGCCATCCTATGAACCGGTTCGGTAGATGTAGTCCCTCTAGGCAATTAAGGATGAAGTCCCAAGATACTGAGTCAAAAGCTTTTGCAATGTCGACTTTAATTGTAATCCTTTGAGGTCCACTGTTCTTATGGTAGCCTTGCACCAGTTCACTAGCAAGTACAGTGTTTTCCACCAGAAGCCTGTCCTTGACAAATGCAGTTTGGTTGGGCAATATGAGACTAGGGAGGATCGGTTTTAGTCGCCTCACTAGCAATCTTGAGATCACCTTATAGAGAGTGTCTAGGCAGGAGACCGGTCTGTAATCTTTGATGGAAGAGGCTCCCTTGTGCTTTGGAACGAGAGTTAGAATAGTGGCATTTGTTGCAGCTGGCATAAAGGAGTGGTTGAAGAAGTGTTGGACCGCTGAGACTACTTCTTGACCGAGGATATCCCATGTGGCTTTGTAGAACCCTGAAGTCAGGCCATCTGGTCCAGGCGCTTTGTTGGGATCTAGTTTAAACAAAACTTGAGTGATCTCATCCGAAGAGGGAACTGACTGCATTGCTTGGTGGAAAGATACATCACACGTGAAAGGGGTAATAGCAGAAAACCATTCAGCAGATGATTCAATTACGTTTGATTGAACAATTTCCGGCCTCAGAAGATTCTTGAAATGTTTAATGGCATGTACACTCATCTGGAAAGGATCTACGATTAGTTCACCAGTAGGGAGGAGGAAAGACCTGATGGCATTAAAGCTGATTCTAGATTGGAAGACTCTGAAGAAGTAGGTAGTGTTCTGGTCCCCTTCTTTTAACCAATTGATCAATGATTTCTGCTTAAAGTAGCTTTCCTCTATTTCTCTAAGAAATTTCCAATTTTGATGGAGATCCTTTTCACGCTGTAGGAGTTGGGGGGTCGGCGCCTGAAGTACTTGTACCTGCACCACTTGCAACAAACAGTTAGCCTCACACACTCTCTCTTGAATCTGAATTTTTTTTGCTTTATTTAGCTCTTTTAACACTCTTTTTAAGTTCTTTTGTTTCCAGCACAAATGGGTTAGATTCGTAGAGCTTCCGGCCTGATTCCAAGTATCAATCACCAACTAACGAAAGTGAGGGTGTTTGGTTAGGTAGTTTAAGAATTTGAAGGGTTTAGTACTAGAAATAGGCAGCTTAAAGGCTAGGTCTAGGATGCAGGGACTGTGGTCAGAGAAATAGGGAGGGAGGAAATTGGGTATGCTGTTAGGGTAAGCAGCAATAAGCGGGCTATTAACCAATAATCGATAAAGATTTTTGGCTATAGGGGCTTGGTCTAGGCCTGGACATATGGATACTCGGATCGGATTCGGGCCAGATCCTTTTGGATTCGGGTCTTACGGTTATATAAATTTTGTATCCATACAAGGAACTGTTAAAAATCGGTTCGGATCCGGTTCGGTTCTACTCGGTTCCGGGTCGGTTCGGTTCTATTTTCTAAGAACTGTTAAATACCCAAATAATTTCGGATACCAAACGGTCCGGGTTTTTTCCGGGTCTTTTATACCCAAATGCTCATTTTTTACTCAAAATAACATAAAAACCGAATAAAACACCATAAAACTTGATCGTGTGACTATGTGTTGTTGTCTAATTTTAGAGTAATATAGATTTAACCGTTCTAACAATTAGTGGAAAACACCTAATTACCATAACCTGTCTAACCACATCAACAATACAGAGATATTACAAGTCTCTGAAGCCTAATATAACAAGAAGAAGTTCGAAGACTAATTCAACAAGAAGAAGTTCGAAGCCTAATACAACAAGAGAATAAGATAACAAAGACAAAGTTTCAATTCAAACAACACTAAAGTGCTTAAGACACAACAAACAAGTTTTAAACTCCAAAGACAAGATGAAAATAGTTTTAAACTCCAAAGAAACAGTTTACCAAAAGAGTAAAAGACAGCTCAATCTTTTGTCACCAAGAGAGATAGTCTTCTATTCTTCAAAGTCGGACCTGACACTTCATTCCCTGATTCCATAACCCATTCGGACATTAAACTACTTCAGTCCATCATCACCAAGTCTCATGTTATAAAACATCATATAATGTTACAAAACTCAATAAAGGCATGAGAATCTAACAAATAACTGAACGACTAATTCAAATGACAAACGGCTACTTCAGATATATTGCAAACTAAACCACAATGACATTGATAAAGACTTATAAAGATCTGAGACTCTAACATTAATAACTGAAACACCCGACTTAAGTTTACATAGCAGGTCCTTATAAAGGTTTATAAAGGCATGAGACTTTAACAATAACTGAAACAAACGATTCTTTGTTCGAGTTTCCTAAACCAGGACAACACGCTAAACATAACTCCACTAATTCAAATAGCAGACACGGCTAATTCAAATGCCTAACATACTTTTAAATGACAAACGGATATTTCAGATATATTGCAAACTAAACTACAATGACATTTATAAAACAATAACAAACTCTGTGGTTTTAGAGAGATACTTACCTTATTCTAAGGTGCTTGAAAGGTGAATGCGGGTTCAAACTCTAAAGACAAATCAAATAACATTATACATGAAGTTAGTAAATAGAAATCGATAGTATAACATATAAATCAGAAAAGAAAGAGTGGTATAAGAATATAAATTACCTCTCATGAGTTCATCTTGCACCTCTAATTCAGCTAGCAATTGTTCTTGTCATACCACTCCTTTGTCATTGATTTTAAGCTCACATTTCAGCCATTGCTCGGTGCACATCAATACTTCAATCGTGTAATGAGTCAAACAGCTTCTACTTGGTTCTAAAACCCTACCTGAAATACTAAAGGCTGATTCTGAAGCAACTGAAGACACTTGCATTGCAAGTATATTCCTAGCAATTACAGATAAAACAGGAAACTTTCCACTGTTTACCTTCCACCAAGAAAGCACATCATACTCTGTCCCAGCAAAACTTTTTGGATTCTGAACATTTTCTTCCAAGTACAAATCGGCCTCACTCAATTTGTTTTGAAAACCTCCTTCTTCAACAAGCTCATTGTAGATGTCATCCATGCTTTCATATTGTAGACCATTACCAAGCACTGTTTTCTTAGAAACTTCTTCTCTGCACTGGCTAGTCTGACCTGAACTAGAAGATGTTCCATAAAACTGAGCCGATGGACCAGCTTCACCACTTCTATTCTTGTTTAATCTACTGCTATACTCATCATACAACCTCTTCAAAATAGCCAAACTTCATCTTTAAGATGAGCAGACTCAAGACTATCTTTACCATAAAGTTTAAAAAAACATTTCTCAACAAACTTCAACTTCTTACTCGGGTCAAACACAGCTGCTACAAGTATTAGCCTATTCATCTTTACCCTTTTATCAAACGGATTCCAGTACTTGGCTAATTTTTCTAGCATTAGCAAGGCCTTTTCACGTAATACTTCATTAGGACTAGGAGAAGTGCTAAGTAAAGTGATGTTTCTAGTCATGGTCACAATCGCATGATATAGCTTGTGGGAGCAAGCAGTATTTGCGACTGAGAGAACCAAAGTGGCGTTGTAAAATATAATGAGGAATTGGACTAACCTTTGAACTGAATCCCAATCATCTTTGGTTGGTGGCCCAATCCTTTTTTTTTTCCTCCTTCCACTATTTCCTTGAAGTATTTAACATAAGGCAAATCTTGAGTCTGCATCTTATCAAACGCCAATCTGAACTTCAAAGCTTGCTCTAACATCATGTAAGTCGAATTCCATCTGGTCCTCACATCAAAAGGCAAGTTTCCTCTTTGAATCCTTTTTGATTCCACATGATTATCAAATGCCTTTTGCCTCAGTGAGGAAGATCTCACAAAGTAAATGCCATTACGAATAGCATTCACACTGCTTGCTATCTCCATCATACCATCCCTCACACCTGAATTAATGATATGAGTAGCACACCTTAAATGGAGAAATTCACGATTCAAAACCAATGCATCATCCCCAATTTGCGTGAACTCTTCCATGAACATATCCATGGCATTAGAGTTAGCTGTGGCATTGTCAACAGTGATGCAGAATACTCTCTTGATGTCCCACTCAGCCATACAATCAAGAAGAACCCTACTTATAGTTGCACCTTTATGATCAACAACGTTCTTAAATCCAATGATAAGCTTCCTTACTTGCCACCAAGTATCAATGAAATGCGCTGTTATGACCATATAACTAGCTCATGTATGAGGTGCAGTCCAAATATCTGTAGTCAGAGATAGCCTGTGACTATTATCACCCAGAATCTTCTTCATGGCCGCTTTCCTTTCTACATACATCTTCACAATGTCTCTTGTGGCTGTTCTCCTAGAATGTGGCTTGTACAAATGAGTTTTGCTGCAGATATGTCTCCACACCAAGCTCTCTACAAAAGCTAAAGCTAACACCACCATCTCGTTAGTAGCTTCCCTAAACACATTTTCAGACACTTTACAAATCCGAAGACTACCATCAGAACCATCTGGAGTGAACACGGTTTGAGTTTTGAACTTGTTAGCAGCTTCACACACGTTGAAAGACTTGCAGGAGACCGTGTTATGTTTCTTCAGGTTGGTTGTGCCGTTGCTAGATGGACATAGAAACACTTTCTTACAGTAATTACACCTTGCTCTTTTTTTGTCATTTTCAACTCTCGTGAAGTGACTCCAAACATCAGACCATGTCTTTGACTTCTTCGGTGAGACTGCCTTAGAACCGATCTCATCATCTGTTTCTTTTCTCTTTGCTTTGCTTTTGTTCTTTTTAGTTTTTAGTTTCAGCAACATCATCTGAATCTGACCCACTAGCTGATACACGAGTTTTAAACCCTATTTCCTACTGCAAGTGCACAGCAATTCGTAGTGGTACTTAGGGGTCGATCCCACGAAGACCAAGTTCACACTTTGATAAATAAACTAAATCGAGAGCTAAGAGATTCAAATAGGGGTTTGTTGGAATCGTGACTAACAAGTTACTAAGGAAATTCGGTTTCAACAATAATAAAGCAAGCGTTAGGTCAAGGCAATTCGCAGGAGATTCAGAGTAAGGTTAAACAACTATTCAGGCAAATTTAAAGAACAAGTCTAGAACTCAAACACAAGGATAATNCTCAAACACAAGGATAATATCAATCCACTCTCGCGGCATTGATAACTTTGCTAAGCAACCTAGCAGTCCTAACTCCCGTTGGCCCTAGAAATTGTAACCAAGCTTTAGTGATCAAGTTTGATGTGTTCACAATTCTCCAATACATCTAC
>OVBB01001239.1:0-15195 GCA_900406415.1 Isatis lusitanica | reverse complement strand
GGGAAAAGGGTCATGAGAAGTTGATGATAATAAATTTCATATTTAAATAGTAAATCGTTAGCAAAAAGAAAAGAAAAGAGAGAGAGATAAGAGAAAAGGATCCCTCCGCGCGTGTATTTAGTTAGGCAAACGCGTTATGACCTACTATATGACTTCTGACAGACGAAACTTCAAAATGAAAAAGAATATTCAAAACTTAGCATTATTACAAAAGCATTTGTCACAAAAATATCACATTATGGTGAAAAATCAGTTGTGAAAAATGAAAAAATTAACATTCACTAAAGTTTTGTATTATTTTGTTATTCTAAAATTATGATTTTTAAAGATTTGTAATTAATCACCACCATTTAATGAAAATCAAATGTTTAGACACCGTCTAATCAGCTGCATAAAACGCTTTTTAAAACACTGCTCTCAGTAGTCAATAGTCAATTGGCTCAATAAAGAGAGAATGCATATCGAAACACTCACGATCTATTAGCGCAAGTTGACAAGTTGCCATCTCTTTCCATCGGCAAGTTGACAATTAGTTTATGTATTTGTCAACATGGTATAATGCATTTCATGTTTTACAAGTGAGATTGTACGTCATGCATTACTTATTAAACAATTGAATTTGCTGGCCGTGAATATATTAATGGATACAATCTGATCTCTTACTAGTATATTTTATAATTAAACTGAATTTTATCTTATTTCACATGAATTGGTTTCTCCTTAGGCTTACATTAGTCAACGCGTTTCGCCACAATACACGGAAGGATCCCTTTTCTTTTTAATTTAATTTGTTTTTATAGCTTTCGGGAAAATCATGAAAGTGAAACATCAGATTTCACTCGACTTCAACTTCTCTTCACCCTTTCCATTCTTTCTTGTTTCTCATGGCTTCTCTTTCTTCTTCATTGTTTTTGCGAGCTTTCACGGGCCTGATGTCCGTAAAACACATTATTAGGAAATAGAATATTTCCATATATTTTCGAGTAGATAAATGTCAATAATGTTTGTGGAATATATCCAAAAGCGGTTAGGTTAAACACAAAGTCGGTCATAACTTTGTGTATATAAGTGTTGTAAAGACGAAACTTGATGAATAAGAAAGTCAGTTTACACCATTCTCTTCTCTAATTTACATGGTATTAGAACAATTTCTCTGAGATCTAATCGTTCTGTTGTTAGTTTACAAAGTCTCGAAGTTCGACGACTCGTATTTGTGGTTTGTTTGTTTGCTGTTCTTCGTATGAGAATCAGCTATGGTCGGTGGGATCGAGCCTTCCACACCAAAAAGTGGAACCTCTGAAGATCGCAGTGCTCATGTCATGACACCTTACTCGTTGCATTCTTCAGACAGTCTTGGTGCTTTGATAACTTCGGTGAAGCTATCTGGCGAAAACTGCAACTAATGGTCCAACGAGATGACCAGTGCTCTTCGTGCCAAACGAAAGCTAGGTTTTGTCGATGGCACCATTCTCAAACCACTCGGTGATGATCCAAATCTCGAGTTGTGGTTATCTGTTAATTCCATGATTGTGGGTTGGATAAGAACTTTGATTGAACCTCGGGTTCGGTTAACCACCACGTTCATTCAAGATTCTCACAAGCGGTTTTCTGTTGGTAACAGAGTGCGGGTGCATCATCTCAAAGAGCAAATTGCAAAGTGTCGTCAAGATGGTGAACCTGTTATAGATTACTTTGGTCGTTTGTCAAAGATGTGGGAAGAGCTCGACACCTATTCACCTCTTCCTTCTTGTACCTGTTATAGATTACTTTGGTCGTTTGTCAAAGATGTGGGAAGAGCTCGACACCTATTCACCTCTTCCTTCTTGTACCTGTACTGTCTTCGCGGAGATTGAGAAAGCAAGAGAAGAAGAAAAGATTCATCAATTCATTATGGGATTGGATGAGGGGCGTTTTGGTGGGATCTGTCAGTGTATAATCTCCTCCGATTTCAGCCTTGATATTGGTGAAATTTGTTCGAAAATCATTCGCGAAGAGCAGCGTCTCGCTTCCGCAAAAGAAAAAGAATCTCAACAACAGTCAGTTGATTTTACAGCCAAAACGACAGGCTCTGCTCCTGAAACCAGTGGTTTGAGAAAACGAGAACGTGGCTCTGTCTCGTGTTCTCACTGTGGTCGTCGTGGACATGAAAAATCTGGTTGTTGGGAGCTCGTTGGTTTTCCGGATTGGTGGGAAGACCGAACAACTAGTCGTGGTGCTGGTGGAAATAGAGGCTCTGTTCGTGGTGGACGAGGTCGTGGTGGCTCAACTGCTGACAGAAGCAGTAACTCTGGTTCTCGTGTGCAGAACGCTCATGCATCAACTTCCAATTCCTCTTCGTTTCCAGAGTTCACTGAGGATCAGTGGAAGGCGTTAACTCAGATGATATCTGACAGGTCAAAGTCCAACTCGGATAAGCTTCCCGGTAAGCGTGATCATGGTGATCTCATACTTGACACGGGTGCTTCCCATCATATAACAGGGAGTTATTCGTTCCTAGCTGATCTTTGTCGTATTGCACCGTGTCCTGTTGGTTTTACGGACGGAAATAAGACATTCGCAATTCATACGGGTGTCTTTCCGTTAACAGATCGAATCGCACTAGAGAATGTTCTCTTTGTGCCGAACCTTAATTGTTCACTTATCTCGATGTCAAATTTGTTAAAACAGACTAATTGTTTTGCTCTACTCACGGATACATTGTGTATTTTACAGGACCGTTTCACGAGGATCCTGATTGGAGCCGGTGAAGAGCGAGATGGGGTATATTACTTTAAAGAGGTCATGGCTGCTCGGGTTCATTGTGTACAAGCTCCTGTTCTCACTTTATCGGAATCGTTGAGTTGGCATCAGAGACTTGGACACCCATCTTTTTCTGCTTTATCTTCTTTACCAATGTTTTCTTTCAATAAACCTGCTGTCCCTGATCCTTGTGACACGTGTTTTAGGGCAAAGCAGACTAGAGAAGTTTTCTTTGATAGTTCAAATAAATCAAACGAGTGTTTTGCTTTGATTCACTGTGATGTCTGGGTCCGTATTGTATCGTGCTTCGTGTGGAGCATTGTATTTTCTAACTATTGTTGACAATTTCTCGCGTTCGGTATGGACATACCTTCTTCTCGAGAAATCCGAGGTCCTAACTGTACTTTTCTTCGCCAAACTTACTAGTGGAGTCTTTCTGAATCATGCGGCAAGGTTATTTCCAAGATGATATAAGCATATCCCCCTAACAGCTGCAGGGAAAACCTTCTGAATGGCATTGGCTATTGATGGATGTCTGTCGGATATAAAACCGAGATTTTTATCATCAGCTATCACACCACACAACTGCGTAAAAAACCATTCCCATGAAGCATCGTTCTCAGTGTTTACAATCCCAAACGCAATAGGAATTATACCCCCATCTCCATCATGACATGCGGCTACTAGCATGACACCTCTGAACTTACTAGATAGATGTGCCCCATCTACGACGACAACCCTCCTCAAGAACTCAAATCCTTTGATACAAGCACCAAAAGCAATGAACAAATACTTAAACCTCCCTTCATCATCACAATCAAGCTTTGTAATTGTACCTGGGTTGGCTATATTTATTTTGTAAAGATACACAGGCAGGTCCTCGTAACCACTCGCATGAGTGCCTCTAACCAGCTCTCTTGCATATGCCAAAGTCCTATGAGCCTTCTCATATCCAATTTCGATTCCATGTACTGCCTTCATAACGTCTATAATATGCATATGTCTGATTCCTCTCAGATCACTACCACCGCTAAATCGCTCAACATACATCTTGCCAATACATTTTTCATTAGCCTGTCGAGTGACGAGAATACCTATGTGCAGAGGAGCATGTATGACAATCAATATATTTACGAACGAGAAATTCTGGACATGAATGTGATATAGTCGAAGTACGAATCCTCCAGGAACATCCATGAACGAAACATTTTGTAACAAATACTTTCCAAGACTTCTTAATGCTGAAATCAAACCTTTCTATCACTGAAAGCTTGCGCAATTTCAATATTAGCTCCTTCTTGTTATTGAATATATTGCCAACCTTAATACAAACAGCCTCCACCAGCTGTGCCGGCTTCACAGTCGCGTAGTTAAAATTACCAAAACAATCAGAATCAACATCAACTTCCTCTTTCGCAACACGCTTACTCTTCTCTTTTCCGCTTCTATCTTCGTCGATTTCGCTCCCGTTATTACCACAACGGTTTGCTTTCAGTGACACAAAAATACGGATAACCTCTGTTTTCGCCAATGTGACAAAGTTTGAAAGTTGTAGATCGTCACTGATTACCACTCGAGGTGTGTTGATAGGCATTTCGTCCTTCATATAGTTAGGCAGCACATACAAAATCTCTACTGCATTCATCTCTGTAACCATGTTGTAAGCTTGACAAACTTTTTCTACAAACTCATCATACTTTATTTGTTCTTCAACCTCGTACACCTTCCCTCCTGCAACCCAATCAACGACGAAATTTCACCCCGTACTATTGACCTCCCATTTTCCAAACACAGTAAGCACCGTCCACTTCATCTGTAGAATATAATTCCAAAAAGGTAAATATCTCCAGCAACAAAGATAAAACAATGGTTTCTCGTACCTCCGAAAAAAATCGTGCTACACTGCCAAATTCCTACTTTCGTGTTTGAAAGATCTAGGTTCGAGAAGTGTTGTTACTAGGCGAAACAGATCTGCAAAATATATCATTAATGCATGAAAGATATGGGTTCGAGAAGTTTGTTTCGAAAGGTTACCTCGGTGTAGTGAGCTGCTTCGGCGGTATGCGAACAGCGAGATGAGATGACTCAGAATCGCTTTACATGTACAGAAAGAATTAGGGAAATTGTTCTAATATCTATATTATTTGTGAAAAATTCAAATGACATTCTTGTTATTCTCTGGAAATGGGTTATGTAAATTGTAATTGTCCAAACCACTGGGGTCATTCTAACAAATTTCCCTATGAGGAGGTCAAACACAACATTACTTTCGTGAAATGGGTCATTCTAACTAATCTCCCTTTTATTTATTAAAAAAAAAGACAATTATGTTTTGTGATTTCTTTTAGTAAACTCATAAACATTAGCTCCAATACGGAAGTTATATGCAAAATTGATGGAGAAATACGATTTTAAGGTTCCAACAGCATAGGTCCAAGATGCAACTATGGTGGATGTAGGGATGAAGGATCGACCCCCAGGGGATCCGCCGGATGGTTCTGGGTATGCCACAACCGGAGGATGTGATAGGAGAAGAGTTTGTCACGGAGTGGTTAAGACTTGAGGTCCCTAACGGAGAAGATGGGGAGCCTGTCATTGGCGATGGGGTGATTGAGGCGATGAATGGGCTGTGGAAACAATTTATGATTGTTAAGGTGTTAGGTCGTAACGTATCCCTGGCGGTTTTAAGCAGGAAGTTAAAGGAACTGTGGCCAAAAGGGACAATGTGTGGGATGGACCTACCGCGAAACTTTATTATCGTTCGATTTGGAGATGCGAATGAGCATATGGAGGCGCTAACAAGGGGGCCGTAGAGGATGTTTGGAAGCTACCTTATGGTACAAGACTGGTCGGCGGATTTTGATCCATTAAGGGATGACATTCTCACCACACCTGTTTGGATTCGTTAAGGGAATCTGCCTGTGAATTTTTATCATAGTATGGAAGTTACGGTGGCACAGGCGGCAAGTATGGAAGTTACAGTGCAAGAAGGGGGTGGGGTGGATGATGGTTTTACAATGGTGCGTAACTCAAGGAGGAGGTCTGAGGCACCGTTGACCAAGATGGTTTTTTCGGTTGGGGGCTCGTAAGGGCGGTTGAACCGGCGGGATTCTCGGAAAGGGATTGATTCATAGAATATTACGACTAATAGTCGTTTTGGAAATTTAGTGGAGGATATGAAAGTTACTGATATCGGGGGAAGGAGTAGATTTGGCGGGGGAGAATAAGGAAAATGAGCATATCCTGAATCAATTAAGGGAGAGAACTGTGAAGCAAGGAAAGACAAATTCGGTGGGGGATCATTGGAAACACGTAAGAAGGAAGGCCGTGTTGTATCCCAGTTGAAAAAGAATAATGAGACTAAAGTCGCAGAAGGAAATGGGCTCAGGCCCTAACATGCAAAAAATCTTAAGCCCACAAATGGCTTAATCTTTGGCCCAGGTAAAGGTGATACTGAATCGTTAGTGACCGGGAAAAGACTTTGCGTGGAGGTGGTGAGTCCGGGAAAGTCTGGAGGTCCGTTTGGAATTGATCACGCCGAGAACCTAGATGAGCTCCAATTACAACAAGATGGAGTTGAGGTTGTGGATGCTGTCAATTCGGGTGCAGAAACGAGATCAGGAATGGAAGGAGTGAGTTCGGAAGGTATGCCACCGGAGGGTAGGGTGGAGATGTCTACTATCTAACGGTTGTTCCCGGTTTTTCCAATTGATATTGTTGACATGATGATGAATTATATGTTCTGGAACTGTTGGGGGGGTAAATTAACCCAATTTCCGACAGTCAATCCGATATATTTAAAAGAAATTTCCCACGGATGTACTGACTATTTTTGAGACACATGCTGAAGGAGATCAAGCAAATCAAATCTGCCAAGGTTTAGGGTATCATAATTCGTTCCGGGTTGATGTGGTGGGACAAAGCGGTGGTTTGTGGTTATTACGGAAGAATGATATTGGTGAGGTTGAGATTTTGGATTCTTCAGATCAGTTTATTCATACGAAGGTGGGAGACATGAATTTGATGGTGGTCTATGCGGCACAAACACTAGCGAGAAGAGGAAGCTTATGGCCTCACTTGTGGGATGTAGGTATGGGGGCAGTCAGACCTATTTTGATGGGTGATGATTTTAACACCATCGTACGGCTTGATGAACAGATAGGTGGGAATGGTCATTATGGTGGGACTCACTGGAGTTTGGTGATTGTATAAGCGAACTCTCCTTAATCAATATGGGGTTTAACGAGAATAAATTTACATGGAAGAGAGTGCGTACAGAGACGAATTTTGTGGAAAAGTGTCTTGACCAAGTTTTGTGTTGTGTGTTGACTCACTTGAGAGGCAACGGTCTTGCATCTGCCTTTTCTATCCTCAGACCATGCACCGCTTTATGTTCAGCTTTTACCTGAGGGGAGAAGTGATCCGCGGCGAAGACCATTCCGGATTGAAGCGATGTGGTTGAAGCATGAGGGGTTTAAGGACCTATATACTCACAACGTCTTGGATCAAGACATTCAGACGCCCGAAGCTCTTAAAAGGCTGCAACAGACACTTTGGACATGGAATAGGGATTAATTATGTGCAGAGAAGGAAAGAACAGCTTTTAAAAGATATTAAAGTCGTGCAGGATACTCTTGAAGTAAGTCAATCAGATGATTTTTTTGGCTAGAGAGGAGGTTTTACTAAAAGAGATGGAGGTGGTTTTGGAACAAGAAGAACTCGCCTGGTTCCAAAAATTTCGAGAAAAATGGATTCCGTATGGTGACAGGAACACATCATTCTTCCACACTTCTAAGATCATTCGAAGACGCCGAAATCGTATAGAGATGCTGCGGGATGATGATTGGCTGTAGGTTTCGGATGGAGCAGAATTAGAAAGGTTAGCAATTACCTATTATAAACGGTTGTACTCAATGGATGATATTGACGCAGAGGTGGAAAACCTGCCGGGCACAAGGTTTTGTGTCTTTGACTCCGGCGGATCAAACCAACATGAATAAACCTTTTATGGTGCTTGAAGTGGAGAGAGCTGTTCGTTGTATGGGTAAGCTAAAGGCACCTGGCCCTGATGATTTTCAGCCAGTCTTTTACCAGCATAATTGGGAAGTGGTTGGCAGCTCTGTTGTGCGATTTGTGCTTAAAATTTTTGAGACAAGTATTCTCCCACTGAAAACTAATGATGCCCTTATTGTCTTAATTGCGAAAGTGTCTAAGTTGGGAAGGATAACGCAATTTCGGCCGATTAGTCTCTACAATGTTTTGTTCACGACAATTACAAAGGTTTTGGTGGAGCGCCTTAAACCTGTGATGACAAAGTTGATTGGACCGGCTCAAGCGAGCTTTATTCCCAGTCGACTGAGTACTGACAATATTGTGATCGTGCAAGAGGCGATGCATTGGATGTGAAAGAAGAAAATTCGTAAGGGCTGGATGTTATTGAAGCTAGATCTGGAAAAGGCGTATTATATAATTAGATGGGACTTCCTGGAGGACTCATTACTAGTAGTCGTTACGTGCTGGGTTATCAGAAAACTGGATCAACTGGATTGTTCGGTGTGTCTCGGTCCTTCCATGAATCTTCTTTGGAATGGTGAGAGGATAAACGCATTTACACCTATGCGTGGGCTCCGGCAGGGGGACCCCATCTCGCCATATCTGCTTGTTCTGTGGATGGAGCGTCTGTGTCATCTAATTGAAAGGTCGGTGGAGGAGAAAAAAGGGAAACCAATAATATTGTCGAGAGGACCACTACTTTCTCATATTTGTTTTGCAGACGACCTGATACTGTTCACCGAAGCTTCGGTAGCTCAAATCCGGGTGTGGAGGACTGTACTTGAGACCTTTTGCACAGCTTCAAGACAGAAAGTTAGCCTTGAGAAATCGAAAATCTTCTTCTCAGACAACATCTCGCGCGATCTACGACAGCTTATCAGTGCTGAGAGTTGAATTCAAGCCACTTGTAATCTGGGGAAATGCCTGGAAATAAAGAAATGTTTGGTGAGCTATTGGAACGAGCTAATTCTCGGTTATCTGGATGGAAGGGTCGTACTCTTAGCTTCGCAGGGAGATTAACCTTAACAAAGCAGTCTTAACAGCATTACTGGTTCATGATATGAGCACTATTTTTCTGTCGCAAGCCATTCTTGCTGCTTTGGACAGGACCGCAAGGAACTTTTTATGGGGAGGAGACGGAGAACATAGAAAGCAACACTTAGTTGCCTGGAAAAAAGTATATTCACCGAAGTGGAATGGTGGACTTGGACTGCGATCGACAAAGGATATGAACAAATCACTTATCTCAAAAATTGGATGGCGACTTCTCCATGATTGTGAAGTTTATGGTCACTAGTTGTCCGGACTAAATATAAGGTAGGAGATGCTCGCAATCCTGCGTGGTTAGTAACGAAAAGCAATTGGCCCTTAACCTGGAGGAGTATTGGTGTGGGATTGCGATGTTATATTCAGAGGTATGAGCTGGGTGGTTGGTGATGGTCATAGTATAAGATTTTTTGGGATGACCGGTGGCTCGTGGGAAAGGCTTTACGTAACAGTACAGTTCAAGAGCTGCCACAGGATTCTGGACAGTTATTGATTAGAGACATGTGGCTAATAGGAGTCGGGTGGGATTGGGATCACATTAACTCATATATTCCCCAGAGCAAGTGCATGGAATTAGTCGCGGTGGTTGTGGACGAAGTGACAGGAGCGAGGGATAGAGTTTCTTGGGGAGAGACGCCTGATGGAGTTTTTACAGTTGCTTTGGCTTAACAGTTGATTATTCCGGATTCTTCTCTTCGTCCAGATGTATCAAAGCTATTTATGCAACTCTGGAAGATAACAGTTTCGGAGCGGGTTAAAACGTGTGCACATCAATACTTCAATCATGTAGTGCGTCAAACATCTCCTACTTGGATCTAACCCTCTCCCACTAGTGCTAAATGCAAAATTCTGATGCCATTGAAGTCACTTGAATTGCAAGTATATCTCGGGCAACTTGTGACAGTTACAGGGAACTTAACACTGTTTTCTTCCACTATGATAAGACATCGTAATCTAAACCTGACATATCTTTTAAGCCCTCCAGCTCATTAGTTGATTCTTGAGTCCCTGATTGTTGTACAAGTTCTTCGTACAAATTATCCATTCTTTCATAACTAATCCCATTACCTAAAACAGTTCTCTCTATATCTTCACTTCTAACTTGATCTTATGACTGAGAAGAGGATGCTCCTTGTGATTGTGAAGAGTTAACACACCCACCACTACCACTTTTTCTAGCAAACCACTGTACTCTTCGTACAAATCCTTCAAGATATCTGATATCGATTCTGAAAGAAGACCAAACTCAAGGCTCTCTTTACCATAACGCTTTTCAAAACAGAGTTTAGCAAACCACATTTTCTTCCTTGGATCATAAACATTTGCTACGATCAACAACTTTTCATTACACAGGTTTGAGATTTAGCATTCACTACTGGTTCCCATAACGGATTCCAATACTTGCGTAACTTTCCCATCATAATGATGGTTTTTCTCCTGAATTCTTCATCAGGACATGGAGTACTGCTTATCTTACTAATATTTCTAGTAATGGTGACTATCTCATTGTAGATCGTGTGTGCGGTGATGGAAGTTTAAGCTGACAAAATCAGTGTTGAACTGTAGAAAATGATAAGGAAGTGAACTAACCTCTGAACTGCTTCCCAATCACTTCTACCTGGTGGTCCAGTCCTTTTTTCCCCTTGACAATTTCCATAAAGTAGTCATTGTATTGTTTATCTTCAGCCTCCATCTTTTCAAAAGCCACTCTGAACTTTAAAGCTTGTTGTAACATGAGATATGTTGAATTCCATCTCGTAGAAACATCTAGTGGTAGACTTCCCCTTGTCATATTTCCAGTTTCTACACGAAACTCAAACGACTTGAACCTTGGTGTTGAAAAACTTATATAACTTATACCATTACGAATAGCAGACAAACTGTCATCTATCTCCATCAAACCTTCCTTCACGATCAAATTTAAGATGTGAGTAGCGCACCTGATATGCAAGTAATCACCTTTCAAAACCGATGCATCATCACCATGTACTGTGAATCCTTCTTTGAACTTCTCTAGAGCTGAAGTGTTTGTTGTAGCATTATCCACTGTAATGAAAAATACTTGTTTGATATCCTACTCTGCAAGACACATTAGCAGAACATTAGCAATCATTCCACCTTTATGATCAGGAATATTCTTGAAACCTATGACCATCTTTCTTAACGTCCAACTAGCATCAATAAAATGAGTTGTTATAGCCATATAACTAGATGCAGTATGGGGAGCAACCCATATATTTGTAGTTAAAGAAAACATTTGCTTGTTCTTCCCAAGAATTTTCTTCATCTCTTCTTTTCTTGAAACGTTCATGCCCACAATTTCTTTTCTGCATGTTTTCCGACATCCAGGTTGATACAAATGAAGTCGTGAGCAGAAATGTCTCCAAGAAACACTTTCTGTAAACGCCATTGGTAACTCAGCCATTACAATAATCTCGTTGGTAGTTCTATGAAAGACTATTTCAGTGACCTCACCCAAAGCCATATTCCCATCCTTACCATGAGTTATCATGGTTTGTTTTTGGAATTTCTTAGCAGCTTCATATGCCAAAAATGTTTTGCAGGCCAGTATAAGCTTCTTTAGATTAGATGTCCTAGACGAGGTTGCATAACTTATCCTCTTTCCCGCAGTAATTACAATTACACTTGTCGACGTTGTCGTAATCATCTTCCCACCTTGTGTAGTGCACCCAAGCCCAGGATCGTGTCTTCTTCGTTGACCCTTTACCAAAACTGTTACCTCCTACTTTTTCTTTCCTCCTGCCTTTGTTAGTATAAATTAATATCAATTAAAGAAGCTTCAATCAATTTGCTAGTATAAAACGACTACCTACCGGTAATATTCTCTGAGGTAGGACTTCCTCAGCTTCTCCTCCCTCTACTTGCTGATGAGCTTGGGCTTCTACTCCCCCTCCTTGCTGTTGAGCTTCTAGTTGCTCCCTTTCACGAGCTTCACGATCCCGTATCCGTTGGTTGAGAGGGTTGGGTACCTTAGGTGATTTGGGTCCTGCTCTAATAGATGTCCCATCCTCTTCTTCTTCATCCTTGGTAATTCTCCTGAAATCAGACATGGACCAACCATGTTAGAAACATTGGAGAATATATCAAAGAAACATTGTAAAGATCAGAGATAGATTGCAAAGGGATTCAAGCAAAAATATAAAGGGGATGGGACAGTGTTTGGTTCCCGACCAACTGGTCCGTTCTCTGATTAGTTGGTCACTTGAGTTCTTGAAAATGCAACTACACATGCGTGGGGTCTATAACTTCAACAAAAGATTCTCTTTCAGCAATACATGGGATTTCTCATTCGAGACTAATCTCCAAAGGTGAATTAAACTCTTCTGTCTGGTTCCTCAATGAACTTGACAGTATGTTGAGCATGATTCATACTGTGATTTGAGGGTCCTCTTATGTCTTCAACATCTCTCCATTGTGTCTTTTATAATAATAAGACGTCACTAAACACAGCCTTGTGTTAGCCTGATCTTGCCTTGAAAAACTTTTCTTACAACAACTAGAAACCAATCACAAAGTCTTCGTCCATGGCTTCTGTTTCAACACCAGGCACCTGATTCAGTGATTGTAAATATCCTTTTGTCCTTGTGCAAACTTGATTCTCTTGTCGACTTGATTCTTCTCATGTGCACTGAGTTCGAAATCAAAACTTTTCTTTAATGATATAATTTTAATCAGAATTACACATGCTTCACTATTGAAACAATCCTAAATCTCTAAGACACTCCTGAAAGCCTTCTTATGATGCATCCAGACACTATCAGAATTCTCTTGATTGCTCTTTTCCAAATACAGTTTAAAATCCCTACATTTATGTCCTTTTCTAGGACTTATCCATGAGTTGCTTGTACCTGCTTATAGATGCATGACAGTATTCCTTCCAAATACCTTCCCTTTAAGACATCCTTGAATTTCTTGCACTTATCTCTCTCGCAGCTTCTGCTTTGAGGAACCACCTGGTCACTTCCTTTCTCTTCATCCCAAATTCATCTTTGGATCTCTGAACTCGCACCAAGCTTCTTTGCAAAACCTCAGCACCTCTCTTTTATAACTTTCTCATACTGAGACCAGGGTAATCATTTCTCCACCTGGGAAACATCTGTTCATGTGCACTACAATACTTGTGGTAGCACGACTCCACCTGAAACAATATGATTCTTAAAACTATGACTTGATTTTTTGCACGTAGCTTCACTCAGTCTTCCTTTGTAGCTAACAACTTCACTAGGGCCTGATACGTAAAATGTATGTCAGACCTTAGACGTTCATTTTGCAGCCAATTCCCATAGTCTCTTTGTGTTTGAGGAATCCCAAGAACCCTTGCTTCTTTAAAGTTCCCAACTCAGTTTTGATTCACCAAATTGATCAAGCAATGTGATTAAGTCATACTGACTTTTGATAAGCCGTGGACTGTTATAGTATTAGCTAGAAGGACTCGTTTACAGATGATCCGGACTTGGATTCATCAGCCTTTACACCTTTCTGCAGTCCAGTCTTGTTGTTTGTCACTTTTGTTTGCAGAATCCTTACGACTCCAGCTTTTTTTACGTTCCAGTGAGAAAAGACTAAGCAATGTCTGAGACTTTGACAATTGCAAATCTTGAGCCTTTGTTCTCTCCAATTCTTAGCGTCCCTGTAAGCAGCCTCTCCATCCTTCAGACCATAATAGCTAAAAACCATTCTCACACTTGCCTTAGCTACTCTCAACACCTTGACACATGCTTCATTATACCATCAGTTCATGAGCCATATTACTATGAATTGATGAACAGAGATACAATCTCACTCAAAGAAGAAGACGATGACATTCAAGCTTGAGAGAGAAAGAGATATGGAAATTATGTTTATTCTTTGTTAATCATAAATGAACCTTTATAGTGAGTTTATATACAATTACCACTAACCAACTCTAATGTGTAAACCACAATAAACCAAGTTAACCACTATATCTAATACTCCCCCTCAAGATGAAAGGGGAAAGAAGTGAACTTTCATCTTGGACATGAAGAACACTAGAAGAACGAGAAAAGAGTGAAATGCACAAAGAAATCTGGTGGTCTTGGTAAAGAACCGAACAAAAGTTTGGTAAATGTGCCAAAAAAATCATAGACGTCCAACCGAGAGATGCTTCATGACCAAAACTTCCCCTGTCTAGTAGCACATCGTGAGATAACGTGCCTTTCAACAGAAAGCAGCCAACTTGATGAGAGGAACTGCTCTTTTAGCAGCTGATGAACAAGTGGCTCAAACGCAGTCTTGAGCAGCAACAAAAAACGAGTAGAGAAACAACCAAGATAGAGAACAAGAGGTGAAGACAGCCTTATCAAAAACTTGGAAACTGAACTTTGAGATTAAAATATGAAGACCTCACCAAGGAGATGCTTCCTGTCAAGAACAGAGTATGAAACAGAGACCAATAATGCTGCAAGATCATCAATGGAGAACCTGCCAAAGAAGCTCAAACGCTGAACCATTGTAGCATCTTCAGAGGAAAATAAGCTAAAAGAACCATCAATATCCAACATGATGAATCCTCCATCCGCAGAGACCAACAACAACTCAAAATTCTGAGAAAGATTTGTTAACCATTGCTACCCCTGTCTAGAAATATTGTGATGCCTAAAACTAGCTTCCAAAGCCTTCCATAGTTTGTAAGCAACACCACATTATACACTTCTAGAACCAAGATGCCGAGAGAGTGAGTGCGTTAACCAAACACAGACCAAATCAACGGATCTGTGCCACCAACATGTTGCAAAACAAATCTCAGGAGGTCACCATAGAGATCCAAATATAAGAAGCAAAGAAAATGATTGAAATCGATGGAAGAATCGATCAAATGGAGAAAACAAGCGGGAACAAGGTGAGATAGCCAAAATTCCAAGCAAAATCTTGTAGCATAAACAATGAACAAGATGAAGTCGCACAATCAGACCTGAGTGATCTGTATTATGAATGAAGAAAGGCGATTGAACCAGATTCAGAGATTCCGCAGATTTTACAGCTCCCGACNAAACCGGGGTAGAGCATGTCGAGGCGGTGGATCTAGTTGATTTTCGCACTGGTGGATGTATGACAGAAGCGTATGGACTGAGACCAGAATAACCACATAATCGACCGATCGCAAGGCTCCAGAAGACTGATGATCAACAACTGGAGGAGATATTGCATAAGAACTGATCGAGGCAGTGGATCCGGTCGAGTGATGCAAACCTGATAAGAGAAACATATGGACTGGATCTGCACAAGTGAGAGTTCCCGAAGCTCCAGACACAACAGCTGGAGGACAAATCGGAGAAGAACATCTTGTTGCAGTCGAATCAGTCGAGGGACGCATGA
>OVBB01001237.1:0-15201 GCA_900406415.1 Isatis lusitanica | reverse complement strand
AATATACAATTAGTGGTCCCTCGCTTTCCAGTTTACATTACATTTTTATAACTTCCTACTTCATTTTGGCTATAAAAATATTTAGCTTATCTTAAAATCTGTTAACATAGACATTTTCGTGGTATTATGTTACATCACCATTAAAATATTATAATGTTTTGGATATATCAAAAAGTTCCATGTACTCTACAATAAATAGTTTTATCTGCACTATAAAAACCAATGATATATCAAAGGTTTTCACATGCACTATACAAAGAATCATAACGAAACTATTTTTACTTATACCATATTAAAATCCTCTAGTACTTTTCTTCTTCTTTTAATCTATGATCATTCATAATTTCTGAAAATCAAGATCCTTATGTAATTAAAAACACAAATACTTTGAGAACAATCGAGCTTCTACCGAATCCATTTATAATCAATTTAGATGATGTGGTTATTTGTAATATGTTATATGATTTCATTCAATTTATGTTATATATCTGATCATAGTAGTTACAACAGATCTAAATTGCGATCAGAGTGTACAAAATGTATATTATAACAACTCAAATGTGTAGATATATATCTCAGGCCACGAAACATTCAAATAGTTGGTCTCCACATGGGTGCGCAAACTCTCTCTTTGTCCAGCCAATCATAGTACTATGTATCTTTTGCTTGTTTCTCACTTTATTCCTTTTATTTTGATTCTATTCGTTACATTTGCGTTAAATAAGTTTTAAAATCTACATTCAATTATTATTTTCCATGTACAGTTAACGTGTTAAGAAAAACAATGTACTTAATGTATGTATTATTGCATATTCCTGAGCATTTCATTTTACTAAATAAATCTAGTTACCGGTAGTGTTGTTGTTCACACGTATAAAAACTTGCTAAATTCTTTTATGTATCTTAGAATCCTCGTTTATTATTACGAAACATTTGATTCAAAAATAAAATAAATTACTAAACATTTGACGGCAAGATTACTTGTTCAACTAGAATATCAAATTTTAAGTAAATTTTTTATAATTTAGTAATGCGAAATGTGACCCTTGACTCTTAAGAGGGGGCTAAGGGACACTTTGATTAAATAACATGAGTTTAAAACACACACACACGAGCATATATATACATTCATTATAAAGCATAGTCCATTATATAAAATGACAGGTGTCAAGCAATAAAGCTAGCTATACAAAATTCTATTTCCAACCATTGTGGCGCAATAATGACTAGTGAAAAGACAATGATTCACACAAATCCTTACTTTGATTGGCAACGTCTCTCCTTTAGAATTTTAATTTGATTTGGGATCATATTTGAGGCCATATTAATTATAGATGTTTAAAGTTTAAAGCCTAATTATCCTTCCCACTATCATATCGTTCTCTTTGGTTTTTATGTCACAATGTGCATGTATATGTCAGTACGAAGCCTACTATATATCATTCCTTTTCCGTATCCACTTCATAGACAATTAATTTGTTAAATTTCTAACTATACAATGTGATTACAATAAATTGCCATCATAGCTAAGCTCATGTTTACGCATTCATTATTAACATAAACATCGTTTGGTTAGAAATGAATTTTGACTATTAAAAGCGATGAATCACGTAACAACATGTTGACACCTAACCCATATAGTCATCTACAGAGAAACTTGCAACTCGCTACTACTTCTTCTTCTCATGGAGCTCCCAAAGTTCTCTAGCTAGGCACCTATGGTCCAGTTTTGAATAGAATGTGCAACTAAAATCGTAATAGAAATTATGAATCATGTGAATAATAAAATCGCACACCACCTTTTGAATAGAAATTATGAATCATGTGAATAATAAATCGTAAGCACTAATCCTCGACATGCAAAAGAAGTAGTTCACTAATCAAGCATATTGAACACATCAACTAACAAACTGTAAGCAAGAATTCAAACAAGACTGCATGCTAAATTATAGATTTAAGAAATCAATTTCTTTTTATTTTCTGCTGCGTTGTTCCTTGGTTCTCATAAAAACATTCTAAGACGAAACTCTTTATTTGGGCATATTCCATGCTTCCAGCTCTCTGTGAGCAAACATGAGTCGTTTTCTGCTACTTGTTTTTCTTATATATATAGGGATGAAAGCAGGGAATATGCCATCAAAGAGGTAAGGAAACTTTCCTTTTTTTTTTTTTTCCTTTCATTGACTTGTTATTCAAGAAATTAACTTCTTGCTGATGGATCACCAAGTCAATGTTGATGATTTTGAAGACAAATAAAAGACACGACAGTGAAATGTTGTTCACATTTTCCCCGAGATTAGCAAATTAAATCTAAAAATAAAGAATAAAATCTATACAAAAGACATGATCATCAATTGAAACCGTCAAGGGTCTAAATAAGTGGCACGCCCTATAATGTAGAGTAACTATATCATTTGGCTATAGGGTTATAGCCCAAGCAGATAGAAAAACAGATATGAATGGTGGAATTCACCTTACCAAAATCGAAGGAAAAGTCAAATAAATGAATTGAGCTAATATGAGACCAAACATGCGGGAGTAATATGAAAGGGAAATGATGATTTGTAGATTGTTACATTTGCATATTGATTTTGAGATTCGTTTTGAATAAGCTCTAAAGAATATACGGGGACAAGATACCAAGGTATTACTAAAATATAGAATAAGATAGTCTAAATTGAGAAAGAGAAAATCCGGAGATGGTGGTAGTGGGTTTGAAGGCATCTTGCTTATTTATATCCTTAAAGGGAACCGAAGTTGTCAAAATACGTCATAAGTGACGTTTTCTGCCACATTTAGTTGTATTTTAAACCTAATAAAAACAGAACTAAACAATTAAAGTAATTTAACTTATTAACTTATTGGTGAATTAAAAGATGGACTATGGAGTATAGACTTTTCATCTTTCTATTTCCTCAGTTATTTTATATAGTCTGGCATTATTCATTGCCAAATGAATGAATGACTATAGCAAATATTCGATTTTGTTGATCATCTAAAGTTCACTTAGTTATACTGTACGAAAATTGTAAATGTTTAGGAGCAAAGCTATCTGTCAAACCAAATATCGTATCAAAAGAATATTTGCAAGTTTACAATATAAAACATTAGAATAAACAATTAATCCAGACACAATACACTATTCAGATTTGATCAAGATTATTTCGAATTTTTTGGAGTGGCCAGTTTTTTAGGTATATTTCCTAGAATTTCAATATTAAAAATGCGCTTCAATAATTTTAAAATTACTTTTATTCCATACTAGAACAATGAATAAAGAGATAGATTCGCGAAGGCATCTAAATATCATCTTTTAAAATTGGTGTATATCGATTTAGTATTTCTACACTGACTTCCAATAAATACGTAGTTTTAATTGGTTTATCTTGTTGTAACAAAAAACAATTAATCCAGACAAAAAATATCAGTACTAGTAATTAATCCTCTAATGTCACCACTCTTTCTATGTATATGATAGAACTCTCATAGGTTAAGATGAATATATGGTTTAAAATACCACTATACTAACAATACAAACAAAAACATGGTTATAGATTCTAAAATATAATGGAATCTAGATCTTAGAGTAAAAAAAGATTTAAAAAAAAAACTCAAAGTTCTCCCATTCAAAACCTAAATTTCAATGAGTTTTAGTGGTAAATTTTGGAGTTGGATAAAATCATTGAAATGTAAAAAACTAAAAAATTGTATTAGAAAAACATCAGCATCTGACGCGTGGACAAGTGTGGCGGGTAATTGGTTGATAATAAACCGTGAAAAAGAAAAAAAAGAGATCCATTCCCACATGCTTATATTGGTCCCACCATAGTGGTACAAAAGGTAATTTATTGGAAGTACGAGGTCAAGCTTGATTCCGCTCTTCCAGTTCAAGCCAGTCCTGTTGGCTGGCGTTGGAGCAGACGGCGAAAGTGACGGAGTCTTAACGATGACGGCTGTTGAACCTCCCCTGATCGACTTTAACGGCACGGGCACGCGCCTTCACGCTCCGTAGTCCGTACCGCCCTTCAAAAACCAACACATTTATGACTTATCCAGTAATTAATATTCTTCTTCCACGAACGCAAATTGTTTAGTACGTTCGGGAAAGTAAAAAAGTATGCATAATTATAACCTCATAAAGTCTGCTTTAATTACTAGTAAAGTATTCAAATAAATAAAATTTCTTTTAGAAGAGTGTTTATCAAGATTGTTGAAAGAATTTACAGTATTTCTTTTGGTTTTAAAAAACCAAATAATTTTGAAAATGAATAATTTAAATTTACATTCATCTTTATTCCATTACTTCAACATGTGTAAGTAAACAAGTTTATACTAAAAAACATGAAACTATCTTAAATACAACAAATTAACAGTTGGTTATAGAAAAACATAACAAAAAAGGATCCAAGACATATTAAATGAATAAAAACAAGAAATAATAAAAAATAAGAATTGTTTTTTAGGTAGAGACAGAGAAACGGAGATAAAAGCAACGAAGGNTTCATCTTTATTCCATTACTTCAACATGTGTAAGTAAACAAGTTTAGAAAAAACATGAAACTATCTTAAATACAACAAATTAACAGTTGGTTATAGAAAAACATAACAAAAAAAGGATCCAAGACATATTAAATGAATAAAAACAAGAAACAATAATAAAAAAAAAGAATTGTTTTTTAGGTAGAGACAGAGAAACGGAGATAAAAGCAACGAAGGTGTGAGGCGTAACATAATAAGACGCGCTTCCTAAACGGGGTTTTTGAGCGACTGAAGAAGATTCCTTTTTTTCTTTCTTACTTTTTATTTTGTAACGGCGTTGATTTGACGATAGTCACGAAGAGAGAGAGGTTGGTGTTGGGAGGCGATTGAACCGGTTTTGCGGGAGAGAAAGAGGTTACAGTTACAGAGACAAGTATTGGTGATTTCTTTGCGTTACGATTCAGATCTCGCGATCGTTACATGCATAAGAAGAGCGACACAGAGAGAGAAAACGTGGAGAACGGAATCCAAGGCTCGTGGCTTTTCTACAATTCGCATTTAAGGCACTCTAATTTGGACTGCTTTCAAGCTTCTTCGTTGATCGGAGACAGAGAGACGAAGCGTGTAATTGAGTGATTGAGTTAATCAAGCTTCAATTTGAATTCGGATTTTTGACTTCGCGGCGACGGCGGCTGGTTAAGTAAGCTAGAGCTGATGACGATAGGTATGTTTTTGCAGTCTGTGATAAGTTTTGTAGGTGGAAGTGAGAATCGACTTCTTACTTTCGATTTTTTTTCTGTTCGCGGCGACGTTTCTGAGAATTTTGGCGGTAAACAGGTGAACATTTGTATCATGAGTTANGCGGTAAACAGGTGAACATTTGTATCATGAGTTATGGAAATTATGCGCGGGACCTCTCGTTGATGTTCCTCAAGCTGAGGAAAGAGTGTATTACTTTCCTCAAGGTCACATGGAACAAGTAAGCTTCTTCTTTTTTGACTTTTTTTTTTATAGATCGGTGTTTGGATTTATAAGGTTAAATGATTTTTGAGAATGTTTTTATCTGAACAATGTTTCTATTTTTGGTGGCGATTTTAAGGTCGAAGCGTCAACGCAACAGGACTTGAATACGATGAAACCGACGAAACCGTTTTTCGATCTTCCTCCGAAGATTCTATGCAGAGTTATGAACGTTCGTCTTCAGGTATTCTCATTTTTCTTCCCGATTCTCTCTCTACACTCTTCTCTGGGCGTCTAAATTAAAACATTAGATCCATGGACCAACTACTATAGTACAAATTGACTAGCGACTATATATGTTGGGGGACTCTTGAGTTGTGTAGCTGATGATTTAAGAAATACGGAATTGACCTGATGATGATCGATGTCTTCTTCTTCTTCTTCTAGGAAATGACCATTAGTTTACAATGATATGGACGAAGCTTACAGGCTAGAAAAAATCGGATCTTGTTTTGACTAAATGAAAGTGTGGATTGTTGTTCACTCGTGTTGTTGTTGTTGTTGTTGTCAGGCGGAGAAAGATACGGATGAGGTCTATGCCCAGATTATGTTGATGCCTGCCGGAACAGTGAGTGACGAATTCAGTTTTCATTTCTTTTAAGTTGTTGCAACTCGTTCACATCCAATGAATGACTGTTTTCCGGATTCATAAACTGCATCAGGTTGATACACCTATGAGCCCTGATCCTTCTCCTCCTGAGTGCCAAAGGCCAAAAGTTTACTCTTTCAGCAAGGTTTTGACAGCGTCTGATACAAGCACGCATGGTGGATTCTCTGTCCTTAGAAAACATGCGACCGAATGCCTTCCTCCGTTGGTAATTAGGACACCCTTTCTGCTTAGTTTCGTACCAAATGGCTTCACATTGGACTTGGATTTTAACATGAATTTCATTTGTTGTTGTCTTCCTTTAGGATATGACTCAGCAAACCCCGACCCAGGAGTTGGTAGCCGAAGATGTGCACGGTTATCAGTGGAAATTCAAGCATATTTTTAGAGGTGATTAATCCATCACTATGACAAACGATAAGATTTTCTCTGCGCCATCAACAAGATAGGCTCATGTGACAAACTAGGTTTTATGATTACTGAACTTGTTTTACCGTAAACCTTTTAAACAGGACAACCACGGAGGCATCTTTTGACCACAGGGTGGAGCACTTTTGTTACATCAAAGAGATTGGTAGCTGGTGACACCTTTGTGTTCTTGAGGTAGACTTCACACTGTTACGTTGCTTTGTTTCTTTTGATTTTCCAAAGGTGGATAACAGCTGCTTTGTTTCTTTTTATTTTCCAAAGGTGGATTTTGAATTTGAATGTTTTTCAAACTATATTATATTGTCCAGAGGAGAGAATGGAGAGTTGCGGGTTGGAGTTAGACGTGCTAATCGTCAACAGAACAGTATGCCTTCATCCGTAATATCAAGTCACAGCATGCATCTGGGAGTGCTTGCTACTGCAAGCCATGCTACTCAAACCAGTAGTATGTTCACCGTATACTACAAACCAAGGTATAAAAATTATTACTCTACGGGAACATCTGGGATGAGTTTCTTCGACCCTCTGCTTATCGATCTAGTCTTCGTTTGAGCAGGACAAGCCAATTCATCATTAGCTTGAACAAATATCTGGAAGCCATGAACAATAAATTCTCTGTAGGGATGAGATTTAAGATGAGGTTTGAGGGAGAGGATTCCCCTGAAAGAAGGTAGTCTGGATTTTATATTCTTTGTTTTATATCTTGTAAATTCTTTGTCCCCAAAGCTTTCCACTAAACGCATATGTTTCTTTACAAAGATTTTCTGGCACGGTTGTTGGTGTCAATGACTGCTCCCCTCACTGGAAAGACTCAGAATGGCGATCCCTAGAAGTACACTTCTTTCCCCTTTTTTAGTCATGCTTCTCAAAATGTTTCTATAGTGTAAAAACTCAAACAGTCTGCTACATTTTTGTCTAGGTTCATTGGGATGAGCCTGCATCGATTTCGAGACCCGATAAGGTTTCCCCATGGGAGATTGAGCCGTTCGTAACTTCAGAAAATGTTCCCCAGTCAGTTTTGCTAAAGAACAAAAGGCCCCGTCATGTTAGTGAAGTATCTGCACTTGGTGAGCCACAGTCTAATCGTCAGTTTTCCTTGCTATTACGTAGCTCTCCTACATATCTCACACACATTATGTCTTTAGATGTAGGCGTAACAACTTCAACCCTCTGGAATTCTGCATTGGCACAATCCCACGAGTTTGCACAATCGTGCATCACCTCACAAAGGAATTCTCCTCAGCAATGTTATCGTGATGCAGCTGAGGATGCTAAGAATTCTGATTGGCCAATTAGCCCTTACTCTGTGTCAAAAGAATCAGCACTGAACGACCAAATGGTTTTCCCAGTCGAGCGGAAGAAACCCGAGACGGCCACTAGTTACAGACTATTTGGAATTGATTTGATGAGTTCCTCTCTACCGGCTTCCGAGGAGAAAACAGCGCCCATGCGACCAATAAACATAACCAAATCAAGCAACTCAGACCCAAAATCCGAGATTTCAAAATTATCAGAGGAGAAAAAGCAGGAACCTGCTCAGGCATCACCAAAAGAGGTCCAAAGCAAGCAAAACAGTTCAACAAGAAGCCGTACCAAGGTATAGAGTGAACACTTGTTATGCGTATATAAGCATATACCTCCTCATTTTACATGATCTAGATATCTATATTATGTATAACACAGGTGCAAATGCAAGGCGTACCGGTGGGCAGGGCTGTGGATTTAACAGTACTAAATGGGTACAGTGAGCTTATAGACGATCTTGAGAATCTGTTTGACATTAAAGGCGAACTGCAGAGTCGCCATCAGTGGGAAATAGTGTTCACAGACGATGAGGGAGACATGATGCTTGTCGGTGATGACCCATGGCCGTGAGTAACACTCCATTTCTTAGAATCACTACAAAAAAAAAACTTATATCTGTTGATGAAGAAATCAAAATGGTATAATTTTTGTGGTTACAGTGAGTTCTGCAACATGGTGAAGAGAATATTCATATGGTCGAAAGAGGAAGTGAAGAAAATGACGCCCGGGAACCAACTCCGGATGCTGTTAACGGAAGTTGACACAACATTAACAACAACAATCTCCAAAACAGAGAACCATTCCAACTAATTTCTCTACGCTACTAGCTATCTCCTTCTTATCTGCTTTGTCTTGTTCTGTCTGTGTTTACTCGCGGGTGGAAGATCAAAAGTGGCTTAAACTGGAAACCACGTCTTGTCACAAGAAAAGTAAAGGCATTAAAAATGGCTCGTTTTTTAGGGGAGCTTCTTGTGGATAAAGAGGGTTTAATGGTTTACGGGGAGAGGGTTTTCTTCTATCCTCAAGGTAGACTTCTGTAAGTTATTATTTATTAGAAGAGACTTTTGTGTGTAAGAGATACGAAGATGTAACGAACAGAGAAGGAGAAAATAAGATTGTGAATAACTGGGGAAAGACTTTTGGGATGTTTGGATTACATAAGAGGGGAGGGATATGCCAATTGCCAAGCCTCATGGCTCGTGTAAGCCTTCTTTATGTTTCTTAGTTTTTTTTTCTCTTATTTTGTTATTTTTCATGTAAGTGTCAATGTGCATATATGTTGTCAAAACAAAAATTCAAGCATTCTCCTTTTTCTCCATCGGTATGGACCGTATGGGTACTTCTTACTAGTACTCGTAGACAGTCTCACACGACATAAAAGCCTTCTGAAGAACAAACAATGATACAATGAATAAGAAGAGTTGATATACAATGAACAGGCTATGATATAATGATAAATCTCAGTTGTTCGGATATCCATATCAAGTTTAGATCCATGGTAATTTTAGAAGGTTTATTAGTTAATTTTAGGAGGTTTATTAGTTTGTGTATTTTAGAGTTTTACAGTCAGTTTGGTCTCTGTCTGTGTTTTTGTCGTGAGGGAAGGACAAGAATGGTTTCATGAACAGAGTAACTTGTGTGTATTAACCTCTGGTGAGCGAAGAAGACGAATTGAAACTCAGGGTAATGTATTAGCTTTCGAAGTTTTTTTTCTTTCGTCTTCATTTTTGTATCGTATTTGAAACTTGTGTGTGTAAGATGCTCTGCATGGCTTTTTGGGGCGTTTGGACTATACATTATTATTTTTATTTAAAATGTATAGTTGCCTGGACCGATATTATTAGGGACTGTGACAATGTTTTTGGCAAAAGGATTGAATAATCATTGACAAGAGCTCATGGCATAGCAAAATAATATAGAAAGAAAGACGATCTTTTTCATCAGTGTTTTCATTTTTTTTAGACGCGCGTTTTGAATTCAACGAGTTAGTGAAGATTTATATACAGCGTTACTTTCTTACAAAATTTTTATGAATCTAGAGTTACTATAAATAATCATCCTTGTATATATTTATAATATAATAGTCAGAGCCTCAGAGGTAAGGGGAGATACGTTGGCACTATTATCTTAAGTGTTGTTCAAAATATTACAGCCCTGACAGCATAATAAATAAATAAAAATAAACAAAAAAATAATTTAGTGAATGAATTTATTTTAAAATAAGTTTTTGTTTGGGTGGCACCGTTTCTGCACAGTGGTTTTTCACAGAAAACTGTAATTTATATTGTTCTTTTGGGTGAATCTGGTCCATCTCAGCTTAGTCTGCATAAGGAAACAAATGGTGTCTGAATGGTAATGGGTGTTGGTCTCTGACTCTCTGCATGAAGCAAAGATCAGTCAGGCTTATCTAAACATCTTCTAGTTCTGGCTCATAAATATATCAATGGAGATTTTCTTTAGGTACGTACATGCAGCATGAATTAACATCGCTGTTCATTCATCATAATAATTTCCGGCAAATTAACAACATCGCTGCTGTTTTATATATTTAACTCGTCATTGATCAAGCTCAAGATCTTGCCATTAAATCTCAAATTTTAAATCCTAACATGACCTCATTAGTTTCGTAATTAAAGGTGGCACAAGCGCTAAATTAACCAGTCACTCTTCGCCAATTATGCTTATTTGGACAAAGTTAAGTTTGTCCTGGTCCTGTATCATACAAAAATCTAGTTAACATTAATTCGGAAACGTCCAAGTATACGAATCTCATATACAAGCGTTTGGTGTTAAATAATGAAGAAGTGATGGCGTTATTTTTATTTTTTTGTATTCTTTCATCCTCTCTCTCGCCAAGATTTGTGAAGACAGTGGTTTTAACAATCCATATCATCATCGAGTCATCCATATGATAGTTTCTCCTTTTTGTTCCAATGTATAGAAAAATCTAAAATTGTTTTTCTTTCCATTGAAAAGTACTCACCAAATAACACAAACTTTCGAAAAGATCCAACCCCGCCAGATTTCAATAATTCATATGTATGTCTGTGTGTATATATATATGGAAAATATTATTAAAATTGATAATTATAGATTTTCTAATCATTTTACTGATAAATAACCTTTTTCAGAAAATAGTTTACCAGAATAAGTAAGGGGCAATTCTCAAAAATAACACATTTTTAAGTTTTTATGACGAAAATAGCACACTATGATAAAAATGACAAAAATAACATTTACAAAAGAAGAAAAAAAACTATTATACATTTATTTATCATTTATTTTTTCTTAATTCTGTAACCCTAAACCCCAAACCCTAAAATCTAAACCTTAATTAATGATTTGTGAACCCAAACTCATTAGTGTAATACATGAAAAATGATCAAAGTGTGCTATTATTGGCATTTTTCTTTTGATGTGTTCTTTTCGTCACTAAAACCTAAAAATATGCTATTTGAGAGTATTTCTCATAAATAAACTGACTTTTTAATAAATTATATTTGAATATAATTTATTAATCTAGCTACCAGCTTTAAGCTCAATAATATTCTAATGAAGGAGCTATCGACTATAGTTAAATTACATAGATGAAATCATTCATTTTATAAATTTATACTATTCGTTAATTAGCATATTTGTAAAAAAAACTAAAAATCCTAAAATTGTTGTCTAAAAACACCTACTCACTCTTTTCTCCGAAGAAACTCGCCTACAAATATCAGTAGTATCCTAGTAGCGACTTTCGTTCTACCATTCTTCTCCCAAACTATTTGCGTCTGTTAACAAAATATATTTAAAAAAAGAAAAAAAAAAGAAAGAGTAAAACGATGGAGGCTCATATAAAACATTCGGCCGGCGGCACAACCCTCCACACGTGTCATCCGTGCCGGCGCACCATTCCGTACAGAATATACGCCGTTATTCACACGTGTGGCATCGTAGCCCTCATGCACCATCATGTAAACTCACTTCTCACAGCAGACACAACCCTAATAACATCTCTTCTTCTCCTCTCCGATGTCGTTCTCGCTTTCATGTGGGCCACCTCAGCTTCCCTCCGGTTTAACCCGGTTCACCGGTCCGAGTACCCTGAGGTATACGCAGCTAAACCTAAGGAGGACTTTCCGAAGCTGGATGTGTTTATATGCACGGCTGATCCGTACAAGGAGCCTCCCATGATGGTCGTCAACACTGCTTTATCTGCGATGGCCTACGATTATCCGTCCGGTAAGATCTCGGTCTATGTATCGGACGATGGAGGATCGTCCTTGACCTTGTTTGCTTTGATGGAGGCTGCTAAGTTCTCTGAGCATTGGCTCCCCTATTGCAAGAATAACAATATTCAAGATCGATCTCCTGAAGTCTATTTTTCATCAAAGTCACATGCTTGGAACAACGAAGCTGATAATATTAAGGTATGTATTATGTTAACTATTTCCTAAGCACTTAATAGTTAGATTTAGTATATTTTTTTGTCTTAATTTCGACAAGTGCATGCGCAGACGTAGATCAACATAAATTCAGTTCTCGTACTAACAATTATATATTTAGCTGGTGATGAAAAACCGTAAAGACTGTTGAAATGATTGTTACACTCAAATATAGTGATTTACGTTGTTTCTATCATTTCGTCATCTTTAATCGAACAAAAAAGCAGTCAAAAAGAGTAGTAAAATTCGTGAAGGTAAACAAATGTATAGAGTGAGTGGAAAAGACAAAACAGATTTGACTATATATGGAAAATAATGGAGTCATTGTTGTCCAACTTGTGCTCAAGGGGTCAGTCCTTCACAACCTTATGAGTCCGTATCGGATCTCCTCGACGATAATGCCGTTTTGTCTTTATTTTATGTTTATAATCCCAAGATTTTGGGTAACTGATACATCACCTTTATTCATTTATTAATTGTTTTAAACATCCATGATTTCTTCTAAAAGATAAGGTTAGGACTCGCAGTCGTTACCTAATTACTTTCTTCTAAACGATAGGACTTGTATTAGTTACATAAGTGCCTTCATCTAGACTTGTACTTATTAGTTAACTCACCTAAATGAATGTAGAAACTGGTTGACCAAAACAAAATGGAGAGACTAGATATACCGTATACGTAACCAAAATATTATCAATCCGATAATATGTAATGTGAATTCTACAATTTTAAGATTCTCGCAAGAAGTAAAATACGGATTTGATAAATTATATGAGACAATGAGACAAAAATATTAAGTTATATACTAACAAACTTGTACATGTAAAAATGTAATTATCGTGCGGTGGAACAGAGGATGTACGAAGATATGAAGAGTAGGGTCGAACATGTGGTTGATACTGGTAAAGTTGAGACTGAGTCTATCACATGCGATCAATTTCGTGGAGTATTCGATTTGTGGACACACAAATTCACTCGTCAAGACCATCCCACCATTGTTCAGGTATTTATTTATCAAAAACTTAAAATTTCATTCCTCGATCGCTATTATATATCATATCAAAATTTATATCCCTTTTATGTATATATAAGAATAGTAGTTTGCAATATGTCATATTGTTATTCTTTATGAAACAATTCTCTAAAATAGCACATTATTTATATAACAAAATGTCAATATATGTCAAATAATTTGATAGCAGGTGTTGCAAAATAGCGAGCCAGATATGGACAATGCCACAAAACCTATAATGCCAAATCTAATCTATGTGTCAAGAGAGAAGAGTAAAGTTTCACCACATCATTTCAAAGCCGGTGCTCTTAATACCTTGGTACATCACCTGAAAACCTACCTTTAATTAGTTTACATTTTGGTTAACTAGGTAGCATCTCGCTGTAATTATAGCTAATTGCATGTTTTCTTTTCATTGTAGCTACGAGTGTCTGGTGTGATGACAAATTCACCCATCATTCTAACACTGGACTGTGACATGTACTCGAACGATCCTGCCACACCGGTTCGTGCCTTGTGCTACTTAACTGATCCTAAAATCAAACCAGGTTTAGGTTATGTGCAGTTTCCTCAGAAATTTCAAGGGATAAACAAGAATGATATCTATGCATGCGAGTACAAACGCCTCTTTGACATCAACATGGTTGGGTTTGATGGGCTTATGGGCCCGAATCATGTGGGAACTGGCTGTTTCTTCAATCGACGGGCATTCTATGGCCCTCCATCTAATTTGATTTTGCCTGAGATAGATGAACTTGCGCCCAATAGGATTGCGGATAAGCCCATCGAAGCCCAAGATGTTTTGGCATTGGCACACAATGTAGCAGGATGCAACTACGAGCACAACACCAATTGGGGATCCAAGGTAAGAAAAATCCATCCTTCACAAATTAGCTTAATCTAGTCTTGCTTTCCATTTGTTCTAATTAGTCGTTAAAATTAAACAAGTTTCATTCTGATAAGATGTTATTCGTTTATGTATATTAGACGATTTAGAAATATATATAAGATTTACAATCCAACAAATGTAAATTTGTGTATTATTAAGTTTAATGATATCCAAATACAAAAAAAAAGGTTTAGTTAAAAAAGTTAAGAAATACAAATTTAAAATTTTTTTTGTATTTTAAAATTTAGTCATTTTAAAATCTAGAAAATGGATTCTATATTAGTATATGTAAGTTGGAAGGTTTTCTCTCGGATTTATGTCTTTGTATTTTTACAATGAAAATCTTTCGAATTCTACAAAATTTCTCTTTAAAATTAATTCCATAAGTAAACCATTAAGGTTGAATAACACTGAATTTTCATTAATATTTAAAAATTATTTAACAATTAATAGATGATTTTAACAATTATTTAAAAACTTACAATCCAATGACACCTACTAAATTAATGAATTGGCAATAGTTTTCTTTTCAAATTGTTTAACGTGTATATGCACTAGTTATAAGAACAATCTTAGATAATTAAATTAAATGTGATTTTTTCATTATGAACAGAGCTATTATCCTCTTTACTAAAGATAGGTCTTTTAAGACCATATTAGTTGTCTTTTGGCATTTGTGGCATCTTTATTTTCTAGTTCGATATACTATATAAAATCATCTTATCATTTAAAATAATTAATGCAGATTGGTATCAGATATGGATCTTTAGTAGAAGACTACTACACCGGGTACAGACTTCAGTGTGAAGGTTGGAGATCAACTTTTTGCAGTCCCAAACGAGCAGCATTTTGCGGTGATGTCCCTAAAAGTCTAATTGATGTAGTGAGCCAGCAAAAAAGATGGGCCATTGGTCTTCTTGAAGTTTCCATCTCAAGATATAGTCCCATTATCTATGGAGTCAAATCAATGGGGTTGTTGATGGGTGTAGGCTATTGTCAATATGCATTTTGGGCATTTTGGTCAGTTCCT
>OVBB01001235.1:0-15202 GCA_900406415.1 Isatis lusitanica | reverse complement strand
ATTGATCTCGATGGGATAGTACATCTTGATATGGAAATCAGAGATAAGAAAAATATAGCTATGTTTTTTCTTTTTTTTTTCAAAGATCTGGCTATATTCTTTTCTATTATCTTATTCTTATTATATTTAACTTACGTTTTTTTCAATAAAGTATACTTCTCTTCTATTAGTTTTCTTATTTCTGAATTTCATATACATCTCTATGTATATAGAATCCTGACATACAAATCAGAGATTTAGTTGATAAAGTATATTTATCTTCTATTAGTCTTTTTTATCTCTGAATTTCATATAGATCTCCATGTATAAAGAATATTGACATGGAAATCAGAGATAAGAGAGATTTGATTAAGTTTTCTTCTCCAATAACAGTTGTTTATAGTCATCTGAATATTTTTATCTGATTGAAAACTGATTTTTAATCTTATATGAGATTAGGGTTTGTTTTAGAATTTGATAAAAAGAATATGATTAAGATCTAAACATCGAACCAGCCCATTTAGGCCCAAAATATGACCCTAATTACATTCATTCATTGTTGGCCTAACATCGAACCCTAATCTCTGAGCGTTCATTGTTGAGGTAGAGGAGGATTTTTTTTGAGAATGGCAGCTAATCAACCGAAAAGTACTGATGACACGGTTGTCGATTACTTCATCACTGCTTCGTCCGCGAGGTTACAACGCCGCTTGGAAAGCCTCTCTCCTTATTGGGCTGAGAGGCTAATCGGCGTTGTCGCCTCCTGTCAGGCCAAGGAAGCTGCGGTTATGAGGTGGGCTATTGGAGAAGCTTCAGAGTATTCTTCAATCAAGACTTATGATCAGAAATCGACTTCTACGGCTTTCGCTAAGATTGTTTGTCCTTTAGCAATATTCAGAGGTATTATTTTTAATCATTCGCGTTTGTTCTTCTTTTTTCTCCTGGTTTTTATTGGTTTATCGGATGATGAGTTGTTCTAGGATCGGGATCCACCAGAACTTTACATACACCAAATACTGCATAAACGAAAACATTAACCAAGTGATATCTTGCGATTTTGACCCATACTAACCTTATTATCTAACCTCTTTTTAGAGTTTTTGAGTATATTTCAGGTGATTCTAGTTAGCTATGGTGCTGATATTGGAGTTTGAAGCAGTTGGAGCCTTTGGAGTTGGAAAAGAACCAGAATTAGAGAAAAGAAGGGGAATCTGTGAAGAATTACCGATTTCACCACGAGCACCTGCTCGGCACCAGCGAGCACCTGCTCGGTTCTGGGAGAAAAATAAGGAAGGTCGATTTGACATAATCCTTATCAAGAAAAAGAAGGAAGCAGCCGCCTATTGTCACCCGATTATATATACTCCCCTTAGTCTTAGGTTTTTAAGAATCTTATCTTATCTTTGCTTTTGCTTTTAGATTTTGAATACTTTAGAGCTTTCTACTTGTAAGGGAGAAGAAATTCTGCTACAATCTAAGAAGATTTCTGAACCCTATTTCTTTATTTTAATATCGATGCATTCTTTTAATTCAATCTCTTTGCTTTCTTCTTCTTTAATTATGTGTGAGTAGATCTCTTAGTTAGGTTAAGATTTTCAAAGGAATTCATGAGCTAGGGTTAAACACAAATAGGCTAATAAATCGATGTCTTCACCCTTGTTGTTCTTAATGCTTAAATCGAATTGATTACTTGATTTTATGATATTAGATTAACTTAGACAACGACAGTTGCTAGGTTGCTAGAAGAAACATTGGTGAGCAATTTGTTCTATGCCTGTGAAAGTAGATGTGTAGAAGGATTGTGAACAAATCAAACCCGATCTCTAATGCTTGTCTGCGATTTTTAGGGCCAACGACAGTTATGAGTCTAGGTTGTTAGACAAAGATATTGATGTCATGACAGTGGATCAGTATTATCTTTATGTTTGAGTTCTAAACTTGCGCTGAATTGTGCCTGAATAGTTGTTTGACCCGTTGCTCTGGATTGCCTGCGAATTGCCTTGACCTAACGCTTGTTTATTATTATTTACATCCGATTTTAGATTTCGTTACTTGCTATTCACGATACTGTTACTTGCTATTCACGATACTGAACCAACTCATATTGATTTCTTTTAGCTTTTTTTAATAAAGTAGATTTCTCTTCTGTTATTTTTTTATCTCTGAATTTCATACACATCTCCATGTATATATAATTTTGACATGGAAATCAGAGATTTTTTTGATAAAAGTATATTTATCTTCTATTAGTTTTTCTTATCTTTGAATTTCTTTATAGATCTCCATGTATAAAGAATATTGACATGGAAATCAGAGATAAGAGAGATTTGATTAAGTTGGCTTCTCCAATAAGAGTTGTTTATAGTAATCTGAATATTGATATGGAAATCAGAGATAAAAAAGATCTAGCTATCTTTTTTTTAAAAGATCTGGCTATATTCTTTTCTATTATCTTATTCTTATAAGATCGACTTACGTTTTTTTTTCTATTTTTTTTTTGATAAAGTAGATTTCTCTTCTATTAGTTTTTTATCTCTTAATTTCATAAACATCTCCATGTATATTGAATCTTGACATGGAAATCAGGATTTTTCTGATAAAGTATATTTATCTTCTATTATTTTTTCTTATCTATTGACATGGAAATCAGAGATAAGAGAGATTTGATTCTCCATTAACAGTTGTTTATAGTCATCTGAATATTTTTTTGTTTCTGTTTTAATTTATCTCATGTGCTTATCGTTTTGAATTAATTAGATTTATGGTTTTAAATCTTATATATAATGCTTAGGCATGTAAATATTTTCGGTTATGTTTTTTTGTTTTAATATTACATTTGTGTTATGATATATTATGTGATATCCATTAGGAGTCCATAAAAGTTTACCTTATCACATCTCTTGTACTCCTATATAAAAGACTCTATACTTATTGGAATAATAGACAACACAAATTCTCCTCTTTCCCTCCTCTGTTTATAACAAAACCCTAGCCTTAGAAAAAAAAAAAAAAATTGTCGACGATACCAAACGCCTATGACGACTACGTCTCCATCCATCGTAACTTAACCTTAGGTCCTCAGCCATCCAGATAAGTAACTTTTGATTACTTTCTTTCTTATTTAATTAGGAGCATGTTATGATAATTAAGAGGATTGTTGGTTTGCTTGATTTTGTTTCTCTTCTCAGTTTATATATCGCTTTGAATTTTTCAATCAAATCTAGGACATGTCATGATAAATATATTGATCGTTTAATCTGGCATCTTTAGGTTTTATTTGGTTTAAATATTCATGCTCGATGCTTAAATTGGTCACTCATCTATAGTATAGTCACGTTGATCAATTGCTTTATTCGCTAATGAAATTCTCACATGTTTATCTTTTTATGAGAATTATTAATTAGAATTTCAGAAGAAGATCGTTGGTTCATTCGGTCGGTTTGTTGGTTAATTTAGTCAAATTTTACTGCTGCATAATTGATTAGTATTCAGACCATATGAGAGACATCGTATACTGTATATACTATATAGTATAAAGTAAATTCATGTCTTATCGCTGTATGCTTATCTAGTTATCTTTGTTATTTTATTGTTTGGCTCGATTAATTGTTGATCGATCTATGCATAGTGAGTCATTGGTTTAGTCAAAGCGGAGTTTTTGCTAAATAATAAATTGAACATGTTTTATGAAGAGTATGAAACAAAGTTTGGATAATTTAAAGAGTTTTAATGTTAACATTACAGATGGCAATAATATTAATTTGGTATTTCTTGGTTTGATCGGTTTGATTTTCATACGTGAAATCATGCTTGTTAAAATATTAGCAAATTTGCCTTTTCGGTTTCTCTGTGACTTTCACATGCCATATTTGATTATTTATTTAGTTTATGATCGTTTTCATTCTTTTATATTTAAAATCACTTATTGGTTAAATCAAAGCATAATTATTGGTTCATTAGTTTGGTTTGTTCGGCTTACTTGGTTTGTTGGATCAAAATTTACCACTACCAGCATATACGTTCAGGCTTAAGAATTATCAATACTGCAAGTAAATGTTGTAAATCAACGCTTGAATTACTTTAAATAACCATTGGTTTGAATCGGTTTAGCAGATTCAATTAATACATTATTTGTTTTAATCATTTTGTTATTTTAATATTTATTCAAATTTAAATATCTAGATTTGGAACTAACTTTTGCTTCTCTTATGTTGAGTAATAGCTATGTTTTCATGAGCAAATTTTTGATTATTTCAGAATTTTATTTATCCTTTACAAAAAATGTGATTTTGCATAAGATTTTAACCAGCTGAAAAACATGAAGGGTTTTCCATACTATCTCCATGTCAGATTTCAGTTCTGCTACACTTCTCCAAATTGAGATAAGTACTTTTCTATATGCTATGATCTATCTCGATATGTGATCAATTGAATTTGATAAGATAAAATAATTAACATAACAATTGGCATATTTGATCTGGATTTTGCTTAGTAAATTGCTTGATTGGTTAAGAATTTTATTTCTTTACTAATATTAAAAAGTTAGTGAATATGATGAGTTTATAGAATTATTATTTAATCTTGGCTTAATAGAATGACCATGGAAATGTCTTAGTTTATACAATATAAGTTTTGATATAATTTCATTATCATATTGTTTACTATCACATTCAAGAGGTTTTTGATATTGAGGACTTGATGTAAAATATCCAAATGTTCTTTGGAACAATATAAAAGAAAGATATGATTACAAAATGTGGTATTGTGGTATAGCCTGAAAGCCCATTTTGATTAGTTAAGATTACATGACTTTAAGTCTGTAATGACTACTGATATAGAGATGTTAGAGAAAACATGTTCTATCTTTTCATGCGAATATTGTAGTCATGGTGACACAATACTATGAAATGTGAATTAAGAAGTACTCTGAGCTTATATTTTGTCTCATTGTGGCTGAGCAAAAGAGAAGGCAATGGATAAAATAAGGAATCAGGTCTACTTGAGTATGCTGCATTCACAGAAATGAATGTGACATTTTGTATTTAGAAAAGAAATACCACATTATTGCCCGAGGAAATGGCTGAAAAGTGGTCGTAGACGTGAATGTGGATATAGATATGGTCGAGGTCGTGCCTAATGAGTTCTTTTAAGAAAATATTCTCACAAGAATTGAGAAAAGAAACTAGTGTGAGTACAATGTCTTGTAGTATCAAGATAATTGGAAGCTCTAGAAGAGTAGATACATGTTTGCCTATGGGAACGCAATTCGAAATCATGTATGCATTATACTTTACCAAGTCTTAAAGGTTGAAAAGAATCTAAGATATAACACATGACCTAAGTTGGGTATGTTGTTGATTCTTAAGTGTGGTTCAAGTCGAGATAGATGAACATAGAGTGTCATTATCTCGAGGGGAAAAATAAGAGAATCCCACATCCCTAGTAAGTGGAACATCCAGAAGTATGTCCACACTAGAAATAGACTTGAGGAGTCATTTATAAAGAAAATTCAGGGGATTTAGAATCTTATCATGTTGAGACAATAAGTAAAGGGAAATGTTGAATACCTTCAATTAGAAATATTACCCAAGGCACTATTGGATTGTACTACACAAATAATATTAAAATGGAGATAAATGTGACAGTAAACCAGAAGTTTACTGAAAGTTCAATGTTTGGCCAACCGGTTATGCCATCCCGGTTTAGTAATGATGCGAAAGTTCAATATTCGTTANATATTCGTTGAAGAACCAGAGATTCTTACGAATGATTTGCTATATGCTGCTTGCTTACAAGGCAATATGGTAATACAGTTTCACCAGCCAAAATAGATTTGGAATCTATTTTACAAGGAGATTTTTGTGGGCTTGATCACCCACTGGTGGACTGGTCATCCACCATATGCATCGACAAGATGGTCGTATGTATCCTTGTCATAGATCCGCAACTTGGTGTTTGCAGACTAATTGATAATACTGGTGAACTCAGAAGCTTTTGATGATTATTGTAAGTTTATTGAGGTTTTTGCTGAACATCATGTATATAATGTTCATACGCAAAATGCAGCAGCAAAATTCGCATAATGCCAAAGAGTAATTAATAACTCTCCCCATGTGATTGGTTTTGGGTCAGGAACCAAAAGATCTCCATCTAGAAAATTTGGATAAGTGGTTTATATTATAGTTGCTCACCACACCGCTAAAAGATGGGGCCTCAAAGGAGGTTGTGAACAAATGTTGGATGTAAATCTCCATTAATTGATAACCTTTAAATAGGTTGAGTCAGTTTATCCAACATTAGGGGGAGAAAATAAATAGCTGGAAAAGAAAATGATTTTGAAATGAATTATCATTGATCCTCGGACTAAAGAGCGTGAATAAAAGTCTAAAATGAAAGAGAATGTATGGCGATAATTCTATTATAGAGAATAGTATATGAGTTGCCAGACTCATTTACTGACCAACTCATATACTGATCCTAAGAAAGTGATTAAGTCACATGTACCAGCTGTAAATGCTCCACTAGTTAAAAATGGATGTCCCTGAAGGACAATATCAAACTGCTAATGAGTCTAAAGAGCGCATGAAGCGTGATAGACCGGTTCCAAAGATAAAAAATCCTCGGAAAAGAAAAGGAGCATATATGAGAATGGCACGAACGAGGAATGAAATATTAAGGATCTCGAGAAGAGATGGTGAACATGACAAGAAAGAAATTCAGGTACCTGAGAATAAGAAAATCTCAAATAGGTATGTCATGTCTGAAATAATATGGAACCGATATCAAATCGACGTCGTAAATAATTATGCATGCAATGTAGCAGTTGATGGAAATGAGGATCATAAACCATCTATTGAAAAGTGTACACAAAGTGTGATTGGCCAAAAGGGAAAGAAAGTTAAGAAACAATAGATGCAAGATAAAATCTCTTGGAAAGAAGAGAGTATTTGGACCAGTAGTCCGTACACCCAAAGGTGTAATACCAGTGGCGCATAAATAGGTTTTTATGCAAGAGATATAATTAGGTCTTTATGTGAAAGAATTGATAACATGATGAAATTGTGAGGTGCAAAGCAGTAGTTGCACAAGGGTTCTCACAAAGACCTAGAATGGATTATAAAGAAACACATCATCATGTGGTGGAAGCATCAAAAAGTTTCTTTAGTCTGGCAACAAGAAAAGGAATTGAGAACCACTGAAAAATATTATTTGTATGACAGTCTCAAAAGGATTTGGACTGCAAGAAGCAGGAAATGCTAGTTCTCGAGAACATCATTGAGCATATACATGGAATAATTTTTGGTCTTGGAGTACCATATGAAAATGATATACGAGAAATTATTGATCTCTTTCATGATTGAAAGATGAGATTTCGTATGACAAGAAGGTTAGTCATACTAGTAACTACTATGAGAAGAGGAAGAATAACTCGTGTGTACAAGTATGTACAATATAAAAGATATGACCTTTTATGTGAAAGGGAAGTTAAGGACTAGAAGTCCAGTGATCTACGAGATTATATATGATAATCACTAGTTTATTCACATTCCCAAAATTTGATTGGAGTGCATATCTTAAAGATGATGCTTCCAGGGGGAGAAATATGATGATGGCGTGGTTGTACTCTTTTTACTTACATGGTTTTTATCCCATTGGGGTTTCCATGTTAAGGTTTTAACGAGGCAACAAAGAATACGCAAATGATTAATACATAAAGAGACATATCATCAATCTTCCAAATTATTTTTAAGACTGATATGTGTAGAAGAGAATGATCAAGATCAATCATACTTGAAGAAGAATCAAGGCATGAACACATTGAGACATAATAGAAGGTTGAAAGTTTTCAACCAAAGGAGACCTTCCCAATGGAATTAAAATATGATCTTTGTATCTGGAGAAAGATCTTTGAGTCTACTTTCATCACCGATTTGAATTAAGTCATTCCAGATGACATAACTCAAGATATGGCTATTTTCGTGGGACATGTACAAGCTGTCTCAGATACCCAATTTCGATTGGTATCCCAAATATCGCTTGATGACCGGTGCCTAAAGATAGATATGGATGTTAGCTTTAATTTCCAAGTGGTTTGAAGTCATTCCGTGATATAGTCATCAAGATATTCAAGTTTTACTGAAGAGTGTCAAATCTGCCAAAAGAAGTGGACTGGCCAAAACCAATGACTAAGCAAGTCAAGTAAGTGAAGATTGGTTGCTTTATTCACCATGGCGCTTCAACCTTCCATTTTCAAGAAGTCGGTTCATCACATGATATTATGTCGTCTCCGAGATTAGTTATGTTTTCATGAGGGGGAGTAGTTGCGCGCTGCACTCTTTTTCCCTTAACTATGGTTTTTTCTATTGGGTTTTCCTGGTAAGATTTTTAATGAGGCAGCATCTAAAGCGCTTTAGGAGATATTTCGTTTAATGGACATCAAGGGGGAGTGTTATGATATATTATGTGATGTCCATTAGGAGTTCATAAAGCCCATTAGGGTTTACCTTATCACATCTTTTGTACTCATATATAAAAGACTCTATACTTATTGGAATAATAAACAACACCAATTCTCCTCTTTCTCTCCTCGGTTTATAATAATTTGCATACTTTTACCTTTAAAATAAAGTTGGCAGATATTCGAAAGAGAAAATACCTCATTAATTCGTAAATGCGTTTTTTTAATAAAATTTTGCATTAAAGAACTATCTATAACAATTTTTCTAGGTATCATTAATATTCCAAGAAATACCACACAACTTTTTTTTGAAATCAACAAAAACAATTCTTGATAGATATATTTACAAGAATAACGAAAATGGTGAAAAAAATACTATTTATTTTATTTCAGCTATCAAAAACTTAGTTATGAGTTTTGACATCCAAGCGGCCCATTTCAGCCTTATATGCCCTAAATATGACCATTATATGGCATTAACCCTAATTTCGCAAAACCCCCAACATCAACCCAAATCCGACGAACCCCATTATATGACCATTATAATGTAGCCGAAATCACCGAAAGCAACCAAAGAAACCATTTTTCAGTATTTTGTTTTCGCAACTTCGGCCCAGCTTCAAAGACGACTGGAGCGAGTCACCCCTTACTGGGGTGACAAACTCATCCGCCTAGTCTCGTACTTTCAGAAGAAGGAAGTTGGGTTTATGCGTTGGGCGGTTGGCGATGCAATGTTTTGGACTGCTTTAAGCGAGTTCGAAAACTGTGCATTTTTTTATTAAAGACCTTAAATTGATAGTAATATAGAAAAATATGTTAAAGTTTCATAAGATTATCAAATTCCATAAAATGTTTATAAAACAAAAATAAAAAAATAAATTATTATTGAAATATAAATCTTTTTGCATTTTTTCCTCCATAATCAATTATCAAACTCGGATAGTCAAATTTTCAACCATAGATGTCTCAATTGACAACAAAGCCAACTCATTTAGGATGTGTTATTGAATTTGTGTGTTTAATATGTTTTGATGTAATTAAATTATGAAGTATTTTGTTGGATTTTTATAAATTTATCGATTATGTATTTTGAAATACAAGACAAAACTCATGTATTTACGTCTTATGAGAGAGAATACATTGTAATCCATTAAAATTGAATTCTAAAATAATCAAAAGGTAGCATTGGTTTTTAATGTGTTTTTAAATAAATCAAACAAATATTTAATTCAATAACACTTGTTTTCACTAAATCTTAATGTATTAAAGAAAAGGGAATACTATGAAATGGATCATTTTGAGACTTTAATACCAAACATGACTCTTCGTAAAAAAAATTGTCAAAGTAACTAATTTCTTTGAAAAAGCATTGTACTTTTTCAAAGGAAATAGTAATTTTTCGATTTTTTTTTTTTTTTTTTGCAGAAACTCATGTTTGGAATTTAAATTTCCAAATGGATAACTGAAGCAAATGACCTAAAAACATGATTTAATAACATTGAATATATTTATGCATTTAAAATACATTTAAATACATTAAAAATTTTAATCTAATAACACCTCATTATTCTCTTTTGTGACAAGATAGATCGCCAATTTTTTTTAATTATAAGAAACAACGAGGATGTTATTCTCATATGTAAAAGCATCAGAAGCTCTAAATCAAATTGTAACATCCTCTGCAAACAGATGAGGAAAGAAAAGAGAAATATTGGACCCGAATTTAAGTGAAAAACTTCAAAATAAAATTGGAAGATATTATCCGATTGAATAAAGAAGAAAAAAACGAGTTAATTTAAAGCAAAAAGCAAAACCAAACAAAAATAAAATATTTTGCAAAAGAAAATCGAAACGAGGCTGGAAAGTCAAATCAAATTTGAGAAATTGGAGTTTGTCTCGTCTCTTGCCCGGTTATGTGGTCCTCGTTATTTGGTTCTAAGTGGCGAACTCCCATCTCCTCGGGATGGCTAATTTACAATGTTTTGCTTTTTCAGTTCATTAAAGACTCGCCTGTTCACATCCTTCGACTATCTGTAATCAGGGACGTTAATGCCATGTAGCTTTATATCATCACTCTAGATGAGAACATAACTTCTTCATGACGAAAAGGACAAAACTTCTTCAAACCCTGTATAAATGATTCTAGTATCGTACGTAAATCCAGAAGGGAAAAAGAAAATCATTGAACTTAATAAAAGTGTGTCGCTTAGAGACGCCTTTGAAAATTCATGTGTTACTAGAAAAGTTGTGGCATTTCCATTTCATTCTGGAGTGGAGTAACTGGAGCTCATGTCCATAGTTGTGAGCCTCGATCAACACATGCTTATCTCTTGTACCTAACATACTTATACAACTTTTCAGAAGTTGTGCCAAAATATCTCAGTTTGGAGTGGTCATTTGCTCACTTCCTTGAACCAGAAGCAACCCAATTGTTTGCAGCATTTGGTGCTCAGAACACAATTGCGCGCAGTTATATATCATCAGCATGGATGAAAGGTAACAAAAGAGAAAGCCTATCTAAATCTCTGTAAAGACATTTCGCATCATCCACAAGTGTATCCATATGTGTACTTATGAGCGAACAATACAAGAGACAGTGAATTTGCAAGGAATCAATACATAAATGTAAAGTTGTACTAGAAATGAGAAGTTTGATCATCAAACAACGAAACCCTAAAACACTAATCTCCATTCTTCCACAGGTGAGAAAGGACGGGAATCAGTTGATGGGAGTCATCAAAATCATCCTTGAAGCTGTTGAAGAAATATAGGTCATGGGGCTTCCTCTCGGAGGAGAAAAGTCCTTCTGTGTCGCCGTACATGTCCTTGGTTTCATATTCATCAAACTTATAACTGTTGGATTAACCAATGGTTCTGTATGCCAAATAGGATGATCGACAGTAACCCACAAGGCTGTGATGGTCCATCAAATTCCCAATTCCTAGCTTCCTCCATGCTCCATCTTCTTGATATCGCTGTTCATCTTCTCTTGCTGTACCGCTTGAAACAGAGAACGAGTAAAGTGGGGAGAAACAGAGTTGTCATGATAGAGGAAGCCGAGATGATTAAGATCTTCTTCAGGCTATCGTCCAGGTCGTGATGAGAAAGAACTGCAACATCAACGAGCTTGCAGATGAGAGGCCAGTCATTAAGACAAATGGGTGTACAAGATCCGAATTGAGTATCGTAATTAAAGGTATATGTTTCGGTATTGATCTCGGTTTGATCTTGTTATTAGATCAGCATGCTGATTAAGCTCATCGGTTTAGTCGGTCTGTGAATTAAACCGGGTAACTACTGTGGTTATAAAGTTGTTATTTGAGCCGTTAGTTTGTTAAGTCTTCTTCTTCGAGTTAGAAAGAGTTCAAGTGAGAAAGAGAGAGAGAGAAACTCTGTAATCTTTGTTCGTTTTCGTTGAGTTCAAGTATAAGCGCTGGTGCAATCCAAGTTCCGGAGACGTAGCTTCTCTTCCACGATGGCGGAGTGAGGTGAACACCGAGTAACCAAATTCTCGTGTCGTCTCATATCTTTCCTCTTATAATAAATACAATAAAATAAAGATGTTTTGATATATTCAATAACGCATGAATCTAGTGAGCGAGACCCACTGCACCTCTATATAAGCAGAGTACTGGACACAACACAATCACATCACACTATCTCACCCCAGAAAAAACATACTTCCTCTTTCTTATCATTGAGGTTCATATTGATCTCGATGGAATAAGACATCTTGATATGGAAATCAGACATAAGAAAGATCTAGCTATGTTTTTTCTTTTCTTTTTTTTTTTAAATCTGGCTATATTCTTTTCAATTATCTTATTCTTATAAGATCTGATTTACATTTTTTTCTACTTTTTTCGATAAATTATATTTCTCTTCTATTAGTTTATTTTATCTCTGAATTTCATATACATTTCCATGTATATAGAACCGTGACATAGAAATCATAGATTTTTTTGATAAAGTATATTTATCTTCTATTAGTTTTTCTTATCTCTGAATTACATATAGATCTCCATGTATAAAGAATATTGACATGGAAATCAGAGATAAGAGAGATTTGATTAAGTTTATTCAATAACAGTTGTTTATAGTCATCTGAATTTTTTTTTTTTGCTGTTTTAAATTATCCTATCTGCTTATGTATTTTATACCATCGTTTTGGATAAATTAGATTTATGGTTCTAAATCTTATCTATAATGCGTAGGCAATGTAAATATTTTTGTTTGCATGTTTTTATCTGATTGAAAATTGATTTATAATCTAATCTAACATTAGGTTTGTTTTGGTAATCCCAAAGAACATAGATTTGATATTCCTCTACAGCATTCCAGTCAATGCCGGTGCAACGTTTTGGACTACTTTAAGAGATTTCAAAAACTGTGCATTTTTTTATTAAAGACCATAAAATGATAATAATATAGAAAAATATGTTAAAGTTTCATAAGATTATCCAACTCTATAAAATGTTTAAAAATAATTTATTATTGAAATATAAGTATTTTTGTATTTTTTCCTCCATAATCAATTATCAAACTTGGATAGTCAAATTTTCAACAATAGATGTCTCAATTGACAACAAAGCCAACTTATTTAGGAGGTGTTATTGAATTTCTGTGTTTAATATGTTTTGATGTAATTAAATTATGAAGTATTTTGTTGGATTTTTATGAATTTATCGATGATGTATTTTGAAATACAAGACAAAACTGATGTATTTGCGTCTTATGAGAGATAATATATTGAAATCCATTAAAACTGAATTCTAAAATAAGAAAAAGGAAAAATGAATAGCATTGGTTTTTAATGTGTTTTTAAATACATCAAACAAATATTTAATTCAATAACACTTGTTTTCAATAAATCGTATTAAAAAAAGGAATACTATGAAATGGATCATTTTCAGACTTTAATCCCAAACATGACCCTTCATAAAAAAATTTTTGTCAAAGTGACTCATTTCTTTGAAAAAGCAAAGTACGTTTTCAAAGGAAAGAGTAATTTTTCTATTTTTTTTTCTGCAGAAGCTCATGTTTGGAATTTAAATTTCCAAATGGATCACTGTAGCAAATGACCTAAAAAACATGATTTAATAAGGTCTCATTTAATAACATCGAATATATTTATGCATTTAAAATACACTCAAATGCATTAAAAACTTCAATCTAATAACACCTCGTTAACTATTTTGTGACAAGGTAGATCACAAATTTTTTTTAATATTAAGAAACAACGAAGATGTTATTCTCATATGTAAGAGTATCAGAAGCTCTAAATCAAACTGTAATCTCCTCTGCAAACAAATGAGGAAAGAAAAGAGAAATATTGGACCCGAGTTTAACTGTTCAAAATAAAATTGGAAGATATTATCCGAGTGAATAAAGAAAAAAAACGAGTTAATTTGAAGCAAAAAGCAAAACCAAACAAAAAGAAAATATTTTGCAAAAGAAAATCGAACGAGGCTGGAAAGTCAAATCAAATTTGAGCAATTGGAGTTTGTCTCTTGTCTCTTGCCCGGTTATGTGGTCCTTGTTATTTGGTTCTGAGTGGCCAACTGCCATCTCCTCGGGAAGACTCGCCTGTTCACATCGTTCGACTATCCGTAATCAGGGACGTTAATGCCATGTAGCTTTATATCATCACTCTAGATTATGAGAACATAACTTCTTTATGACGAAAAGGACAAAACTTCTTCATCACCTTTTGCGGAGGACTGAGTCAGTCCGACTGACTCTCACTCCACACTCCACAGTCTCCACTGAACATGAGATTTCTTCAAATTCCCTGTATAAATGATTTTGTATCGTAAATCAAGAAGGGAAAAGAAAATCATTGAACTTAATAAAAGTGTGTCGCTTAGAGATGCCTTTGAATATTCACGTGTTACTACTAGAAAAGTTATCGTATTTCCATTTCATTCTGGAGTGGAGTAACTGGAGCTCATGTTCATAGTTGTGAGCCTGGATCAACACATGCTTATCTCTTGTACCTAACATATTTATACAATTTTTCAGAAGTTGTGCCAAAATATCTCAGTTCGGAGTGGTCATTTGCTCACTTCCTTGAACCAGAAGCAAGCCAATTCTTTGCAGCATTTGGTGCTCAGAACACAATTGCAGTTATATATCATCATCATCCACAAGTGTATCCATATGTGTTTCCACTACACAAGTCAGAATATCGAAAACAGAGAAATCACCAACAACCACACCTCTGTTTTGTCGGATTCGAGCAAGTGAACGGAGGAGATAAGACATGACTATACAGAGTTGTTCAAGTTCCAACGTACATAGAATTGTCGAAACTGCATAAGTCCGCGCGAGTAAGAGTACACTTAGGAGCGAGCAATACAAAAGACAGTGAATTTGCAAGGAATCAATACAGAAATGTAAAGTTGTACTAGAAATGAGAAGTTTGATCTTAAAACACTGATCTCGATTCTTCCACAGGTGAGAAAGAACGTGAATCAGCTGATATCGGAGTCGTCAAAGTCATCCTCGAAGCTGTTGAAGAAACAAAGGTCATGGGGCTTCCTCCCGGAGGAGAAAAGTCCTCCTGTGTCGCCGTACATGTCCCTGGTTTCATATTCATCATCGACGTCCATAGGCATCACCGTAGAGGATTCTGAAACAGCCTTCGCAGCCAGAAGGTCACGGTACATCGTAGGCCTCATCAGCAGCTCTCTTCTCCTATCTCTATTCATGGCCTCTTCCCTCTACGTGAAAACCAACACAACTCTTAGAAGAGAGAAAGAGATT
>OVBB01001234.1:0-15206 GCA_900406415.1 Isatis lusitanica | reverse complement strand
TATTTTGCTTCTTTCTACTTTAATCATTGAATAACTTCCACTGAGTTATGATGACTCAACTTTTGGGCTCAATGAAATGTATATTATAAGCTAATATTATTGCAACTTTGCAAGAATTGCTTCAAAATAGTTACAGAGAAAACTCACAGCGGCATCAACGGGAACAAGTTGGCCAGCAAGAAGCTTAGTGAGAAGAGGAGTCATTATAATCGCCCCAATGGTTGAACACCTAAAAATTAGAGAACAGATTATGTATTAAAAAAAAAATTGAGGCCTCCAACCATATTCAAGAAAGAAAAAAAAAGTGAAAATAGAAGTATATACGTTGTCATGAGCACAGATAGCGCAACGTTCCCCTTGGAAATGTAGGTAGCGACGTTCGACGCCTGTCCTCCAGGGCAGCATGAGACCAGGATAAGACCAGTCGCAAGAGGTGCCGAAAGCTTAAGAGTCTAAAGTCAAGTTTCAGAAAAGGCTTGTGTTAGTTGGCTCCTTGACAATAATCAACAGTCAAATAGTAGTACAAGAGGAAGCCCTCGAGGAGTAAGTTAATAAAAGAGGAATTACTGCGGTAGAAAGAAAACGCTGATTCAAACTTTTTGAAAAAAAAAAAGAAGTGAAGGTTTGGACATGGAACAACACTTGGATCTAACTTAATCAAGTAATAATCAAAGAAGATATAAAGAAACGATTAATTTAGTTAAATCGTATAACAGCCTATAGAAGTAAAAACGAATGGAACCAAATTCTTGGAAAAAAACAGAACAAAAGAAAGTAATCATCAATAAAAAAAACTGCATAAGAATCCACTTCAGAAAAGAAAATAGAAGATGATGTGATAGACATAAGAGGGAAACATACCATTGCGATGAGGAAACCTAGCAGTGGCTTGATCATATATTGTGCAAGAAAACCAACACCCACCTGCATGGAGGACTCAAAATGTTAAACGGGCAACGTATCTAACAGTAAAGAATAAACACACCATTGGTCATTGGCTCTCACCGTCCATGGATTACGTAAACACCTTCTGAAATCTTCAAATGTAAGAGTTAATCCCATGGAGAGCATGAGAAATCCAAGACCTAGAGTGAAGAGATCTGTTTCCAACCATGTAACCTACAAAAAGACTTGAATCTATTAGCGCCAAGGGAGAAACACAGATTGCTAAAGTTAAACAAATAACAAGTCTGAAAAAGCATACTAAAGACGGCTTGAAGATGCCAACAAGTGTTCCCAAAATAACCTGCACACACACAAGAAAAAAAAGGCATCACATTCACCATTTTGAGAGATCAAATGCACATAGAAGAGTTGATCAAAGTAGAGTAGAAGGTAAGTAAGTACCCAAAGTGGAAAAAGGGTCGTCAAAAGTTCAATAATCTTCTCGTACTGGCTAAGTTCCTTAGGAGTGCTTCCAGGTACATCACCTGACAAATCTGCTGCAGCATTGCAAGCAACTCGGCTACTCCTGTATTAATATACAATGAACATCTAAAAACCTGGAAAACTCCGATTAGATAAGAAAAGGAGCTAACTTGAACTCCACCACAACTAACTAGAGAAAATTACATGAATGGATCACTCTATCTACTTCCCAAAAATACCTAGATGAAGCTGATTCAAGAGCAAAGACAGAGCGTAATGGTTTACTGTTCTGAATCCTCAAACTTACTCCAGCTTTACTAACGGGAAACAACTTTAGAGAATCTGAAAAAGAATACAGAAACACCAAAAATGATTCAGCAATAAAAGAAGAGACTTTGTGGAATATTAAGGAGGAGATTAAAGGATCTCCGATATTATACATACCGAGTTGAGTTTGAGCTCTCCTCGTAGCAGGAGCAGGAACTCGGGGAGTGCATTGACTTAATCTGCCATCTGTTGGCAAGACTCTAGAGATAGAGGCCATGGAAGGGTTTTAGGATGATCACAGAGAGAGACAGACAATACGTTTAGAGAAGATGACTCCAAAGAAGCAGGAGGAAAGGGTTTTGTGGAGAATGGTGATTTAGTGGGAGATGAGAGCCACACATTTTTTATCAATCCCATAATCCTATCTCCCAAAAAAATCTCGAGAAATATGAAACGGATCAATTGTAGAGTTAGCAAACTCCTTCCTTCAATGGGATATTTTTCTCTTCAATTTAAATATATAAAAAAATTAATAATTATCATATAAGTTAACAAACCGGTTTCGCACGTTTAGGCGGTTTTGGCGTAGACACTTCACACGTGCCTCCAACCACGTGCCATTCTCGGTTTATCTAAATGTTGGGCTTTAGTTGATTTTTTGTGGCCCATTATTAAAGCTTTGGGCTTGTAGCTGCCATGATTTGTATACTCCTATTTCTTTGGTAGTTGCATGGCTTAAAATATACACCATAAAAATTCAAGAACCACGCCTTCACCTTGTATGATTATTTTTATAACATTTTTCAAATCTGAGTTGGAAAATGAAGTTTTGATACAAGTCATAACAAGCCAAGCCAAGCCAAGAATATCTAGATTGGAAAGAAGAAACAAATCAGATTTTGGAACCAAGTAAGGTGATGAGGAAGTCCTTGTAATCTCCCGAAACATCACCAGTAATAGCGTTATCCATGCTTGAATTGTACATATTGAAGTACTCTCCTCTAACTTTCATCAGATCAATCTCTGCACGTGTCACGATCGCTCTCGTCAACGAATCTTCATCTGTTCCAAAACCTTCAATCGAATCTCTTACAACCTGTAAACAAAAAGAATATAAACACCTTTCTTGTCTACTTAACCTGTTTTGCTACATTTCCAAAAGATTCTCGAGTCTTTAAGTCTGTTCAATGTTTTATTACCTTTGCAAAGTGTTTCTCAGGGAAATCAATGCACGAGATAACCATCTGCAATAGACTTCTCAGACCAGCATCTCCCGGACATCCATCAACATCCTGTCCGTATAAACAACAAACGTGAAGCATCCATTGAAACCATATAAATAAAAGTAAAATCCAACCTACAATGAAACCAAATTCTTTAACCTTATCTAGTGTGTTCCCATAACTCTGCTTGTAAGCAACAAAAGTAGCTCTGAGCTGGTAGATACTGCGAGTTCCTAATATGTACAGGACATGATCGTGATCTAATTGCTTCTTTGTAATCGCTTCACGTAGCATACCCGCCTCGATTGTAGCTACTTCTGCATCAACCTTCTCTTTGTCATATCTGAATGAACTTGCCAAGGTCACAAGTAACTGTGCATTTTATACCATAAAAGTATTCAGAGTTGAGTCTCTCATGCAAATGAAAGGTATGAGAAGAAGAATAAGAAAAAAGAAGTACCTTTGCAAGAGGAAAAGGCACAGAGGAAGCAATGTGTTCCTCAAGAGATGAGTCGAAGAGAGAGCAATAAGCTTTCCTCACAGCAATCAAATGGTCTGGAGAAGTTGTGCAAGAGATCTCTACGATAATTTTCAATTTCTCTATGCCTTTCTTTTTCTCCTTCAAGACCTTGTTCGCAAGCCTTGCGTCTCTCTCTGCTGGATCATAGGTCCACAAAATCACAGCTTTCTGCGAAAAAAAAAAACAGTTTTTGTTTTGTTTTCATGTTATAGAAGAAGATAAGAAAAATCTTTAGTCTCAATGTTTTTGAATCAAAATGTCAGTACCATGAAATCACCAGACAATTCAGAGGAGAGAGCATCGATAAGATCTTTGCCGTAAAGCTCTTTGTAAGTTTCCCTGATTCTCCTTCTTTGGCTCTCGTTTCTTTTCCCTAAAACGCGTATAATCGCCTTCTCATCCGTTCCCCATCCTACAAAGATAACATATTCCGACCCCAATTTCAAAATTAAACAAAAAAAAAGATCTGATTTTGAGAAGAACCACGCAAATGCAGGAAGTGGGTTTGTAACGTACCGCGAAAAGCGTGATTGAGAGTTTCGGAATCCTGAGCTGGAGAAGGAACTTCGTCTGGTACTCTAATGGTCGCCATATTGAGAGATATTCCTCTGTTTTCCTCCGAAGCTATCTCCCTGTGTTTTCTTCTCTCTTCCCTTTTAATTTCTCTCCCTCTTGTTTTTGTTTCAACCCGTTTCAATTTTTTTTAGTTGTTTTAAGGGAATCTTATTTGACGTAAATACCCTCGAAGACGTTATGGTAATAACTTTGTTTTGTTTTGTCGGAACTGTAATAATGACTTACAATTTCGAACACATTGAATAGGGATGGTCCAACATTAATTAAATTATTACCGAGTGGAGCTCCTTAAGATAACGCCCCTTTAAGATAATGTTTTATACAGTACTTTCTTTTACACTCTTGTCCGAAATTAAAATGAATGTGTTTACACATCCATAAAACTAAAAACTTACACGTCAAAAAATATATATAATTAAGCAGAAGATTAGTTTATATATGTGTATGTATATAAAGTATGTAATAGTCAACAACATGTCTGTTTGTGTGACACGTGCGTATTTGACTAATGGATTTAAGAAGATTGAAGATGACGGGAAGTTATGACTGACGAATAAGTTTAACCAAATCAAATAAAAGAGAGAGAGCGAAATGCAAATCACAAGAGGCTTCAAAGACAAGACAGACACAGCTGTCCCCTCTAAATTAATACAAGTCGTATCTTCGTGTAAAACGTGATATTGTTTAGAGACGCCCACGTCTGCAAATTCGCTACAATAAACGAAAACACCCTGTCATACAATAATGCATAGCTCTTTAATTAGATATTAATTGGTTAACCTAATACTTCTTTTGTGAAAGGGACACATGCAGGTATGACCAAAAACGCTGGTTGTGCCACAACCCCAATGACAGATATTCAGCCGGCGATAGCTTTTTAAAAAAAAGAAGACCATGTGATATGCTTGTTGGAGTATAACTAATCATTTATTAGAGCAAGTACATCAGTGTATTTTGCAGGGTTCATGCACAGATTCATAGGCAGCATGGAATAAAAAATAATAAAACTCAGTGTTTTATTTGTAACCGGGTCTAATTTTCGAACCTGTAGAAGACAGGTTCAAGCCACGTGTCAGAACGATGTTGGCTCTTTTTGTTTTTGTTTTTTCGGTTCACTATATATATTATTATTTTCATCTTATGAACCCCAACCAAGGAGTTTACTACTGCATTTGCTCTTAGTCTTGTACTCTCGCGAAGGAAACGTGATTGAGGCTTCTCATCTACTCTAATTTATAGATTACGTGGTGGATTATTTTTTAAGAGGGATAGTCTGAACATAATAAGAATGCATTAAACTTTGGTTAAAGAATGCATTAATTTAAGAAAAGAAGAGATATGCTCTCTGCTCTGCCATGATCTTCGAATCCTTTTTTGTTTATTTCTGTGTTTATGATCTTTGAACCTCGCCAAGTACCAAATGGTTCCTTACTTATTTTTTTCTATCATAATTGTTATTCAATAATCAAATAGTATAATAAATCAAGCCAACTCATGACTGCTGGTTTGAGCGCCATTTTCTGATTTAATATCCAACAACGTTACACATCAAAACTTGTAGAACTTATCTAATATTCGTTTATGATTAAGTGAGATCGCAAGTACTGTGTATTTGACTTTTACTAGTCTTTTATTGTTTATCTGACATTCGACCTATACAAAACCACATGGATCTTAAACTTCTGTATGGTTACTAAATCATCTGCCAGTGAACCAGGGCATGCATCACTTTGATTTGCTTTTGTTGCAAGTTTTCCTAATACAAATTTAGTGTTTTGTGATCAATGTGTCACAAACTCACAATAGTACAATACGAACTGATCAGATCTAATATTATACATGTGAAAAAATAAACCACGCCCAATTGAGAACAAAATACATTCGATAACTGTTAAACCTCCTCTTCTTTCCCGGAACATTTGTAGAGATGATGGTGTATATATATGCTTCAGTGCATCTTATATTATGGTCAAACTTAATAAATTCCAGTTAAAACAAAAACGAAAAACAGCCTAGTTTTAATTTGTCTTGGACTACTGTAAATCCTGTACATGAAACAGTTGTTAAAGGATGCAATAAATCTCGTGGGCGTTACTTCTTGTTACAACAATTCCCCTAGCGTTTGTCTTAAATCCGAACACAAAAAAAAACTTTTAAAACTAAACAAGTAAAATATTGATGTACCGAAAACACCCTTGTCTCCCTCCGTAAACTACAACATCACCCTTAATAATCTGCATCATATAAGACTTGTCTCTCTTCCATAGCTTTTGGCAAAAACCAAAGCTAAGCAGAAAGAAGAAGAAGAAGCTAAAGCAAGAAAAATGGCTCAGACTCTCGATTTAGAAGGCGTCATTGAAGCGATCTCAGGTAATTATAAATATTAATCTTGGTACAATGTTACAATATCTATCTGTAAATCAGTACAATGTCAAATTGTTTTATTACGATAACAAGAATGATTTCGAGATTAATGTTTAAATTCACAAAACAATTTTCTAGGAATGGGAGTTGATGAGAAAGCATTGATAAGTACACTGGGGAATTCGCACAAGGATCATCGAAAACTGTTTAGGAAAGCAAGCAAAAATTTCTTTGTGGAAGATGAAGAAAGAGCTTTTGAGAAATGCCATGATCACTTTGTCAAACATCTCAGGCTTGAGTTCTCTCGCTTCAATGTCAGTTTCGTTATTTTTTACATCTTTCATTCTTTTATTTACTCGCTTTTCTATTTACCTATTTTCTTTAAAATTTATTACTATATATTCTAGTTTTTTTTTCTTTTTGGCAAACTTACTAATATCTAATCACCATTTCTGCTTGTTTTTACCCACTTATAACAAATCAATTTTCGTTTTTACCTAATAAAAGTACCAGTAGCCATTTATTTCAGTTAAATTAAAAAATTAGAAACTAGAATATTGCTGAATTGATTAAATTTTGAAGTAATCAATATAGAAACTAGTTGACAATTTGGCTATCAACCCTTTTTATTTATTTATTTTCTGTTATGTAATAATATACTGTGATTGGTTAGAGATGTATGATGAAGAAGAATTTAGTCCTAAACTCTCAAGAACTTCGATCAAAAATACTTTTATGAAGTTTTATTGGGTTTTGATCTCAAAATTACTTGGTGGATTGATTGTTTATATTAGTGTTGGTCCTTTACGCATTTCCGAGGATCCTAACACATTCCTGAAGAGAAGAAAAAAAAAAACTAAACCAGTGACTTTCTACTTACGGAAATGATGAAAGTTTGGTATGTGATGTGTAGAACGCGTTGGTGATGTGGTCTATGCATCCATGGGAGAGAGACGCGAGGTTAGTGAAGAAAGCACTGAAGAAAGGAGATGAATCTCTCAACCTCATCGTGGAGGTGTCATGCACACGTTCCTCTGAAGATCTCCTAGGCGCACGCAAAGCTTATCACTCTCTCTTCGACCAATCAATGGAAGAAGACATTGCCTCTCACATCCACGGCTCTCATCGCAAGGTCAGTACATTCTTACTTTACCCCTACACCCTTCCGCACCCGATCTGATCTTCATACTCACTGTCTCTTTGTGTTTTGCGCAGCTGCTTGTGGGGCTCGTGAGTGCTTACAGATACGAAGGGACTAAGGTGAAGGATGATTCGGCCAAATCCGACGCTAAGATTTTGGCAGAGGCGGTGGCTTCTTCCGGAGAGAAGGTCATAGAGAATGATGAGGTTGTTAGGATTCTGAGCACAAGAAGCAAACTTCATCTCCAACATCTCTACAAACACTTTAACCAAATCAAAGGCTCTGATCTTCTTGGGGTAACATATGACAACTCACTTCTTATAGTATAAAAACGTTTTGATTCATATGTATAGATTTTCTAATGGAACAAGAAAATCTTGTGGTTTGATCATCAGGGTGTATCTGAATCTTCGCTCCTCAATGACGCATTGCTTTGTTTGCTCAAACCCTCTGTATATTTCAGCAGGGTAATAAACTTATATGATTACATCTACTTTCATATATAAAAGCTGTTGAATTTTTCTTTCAGTAACGACGTAAGAGTGTTCTAAACGCAAGTCTCTCTTCTTTGGTTTTAGATTTTGAATGCGTCCTTGAACAAAGACGCGGACAAGGGTACCAAGAAATGGTTGACAAGAGTGTTCGTTACAAGAGCGGATCATAGTGACATGAAGGAGATCGCGGAAGAGTACAATCACCTCTATGGCAAGACTCTGGCCCAAACAATTGAAGAGAAGATTAAAGGGAACTACAAAGATTTCTTGCTCACTCTACTATCCAAATCGAACTGATTTCGTGTTGAGAAAGTAATCCCAAGACTTTTCGTCACCGAAGAGTTGATTTCCTTCTTCTTCTTTTTTTGTGTTCTGCTCAAAGATTTGCGTTTTCTATACCATTTTATCGGACCTGATAATAAAGAGTTCTTGTCGTTGGTGACATGATTCAACAAGTGAAGAAGAGTGTGTCCATGCTAAACTCAGTTTTCGTGTTAGCATTTGTGTCTTTGAGTTCGTACTTTTCACATTATTATAAACTCGTGAAAAGTCTAATCATATATAAAAGAAAAAACACACTTTGAGGCATCAATTTGAAGGGTGATAAAAATGACTGGTTTCGTTTGCAATTTGAATTTGCGACCAATATGCTTATATGCCTAATTTCAAAGGAAAGACTCTAAACCGGATGGCGGTACGATTCCCGGTTTACATACAGTTTTGGCATTTTGCGTTGAACAAACAAAAGCTGCCACGTGGTGAAGAAGAGTCCCCGAATCTTCCTCTGGCGGAACATAAAAGGAATAAGATCCCATTTCTCCTCATCATATTCGTCACGTTTGCTTTTTCATAAATCTGTCGAAAACCATTCGTTTCTTCTCGTTTTGGAGTCGCAGATACGTTTTTCTTCTTCTTCTCGTTATCATCATAATGAATGGCTCAACTGATCTTAACCCTTCCGAGAGGTACACTTCAATATTCCGATCGTCTTCAACGTTGATGATTCTTATGGTTTGTATTATGTATATGCATGATTTGTATTCACTCGCCTCTAATTTTCGGCTCTCAGCTTCTGTGTGGGTTTGCTCCATGTGTCCTACGACTTTGTGTAGTTTCTGATAGAAAACTCTGATTTGTGCAAAGTGTTTTGGGTATCCAAGATCAATGGAACTCGCAGCTATTCACGATTTTTCTCCTAAAATCTTTGGTATCGTAAACACACAGCAAATGAAGCTAATTGATAGGCATAGAAATGGTTGCTAATGAATCCAAAGTTTGATCCTTTTGATGCAATCTCATGGTGAATTCTCAGGATTTCGATCTCTGTGTTCTTACTTGTTCAACTCCTTTTTTTTCGTTTTGTTGTGAAGCAGCAAACCTTCGCTTTCACATCTTGCTCCTTTAGAAGCCATTCTCTTTGATGTCGATGGAACACTCTGTGATTCAGATCCCATCCACCTTGTTGCCTTTCAGGAGCTGCTTCAAGAGGTTTAATTCCTTGTTTGATCCATATCTTCAATTTTCACATTACTACTTTCAAAACTATTAGAAGCTATGTGCTTTGGATCCTTAATATTAACTCTACTCTCAAGTTCTTGTCTCAAAGTTTCGCTTCTTGTATCATTGACAGATTGGTTTTAACAATGGTGTCCCAATCGACGAGAAATTCTTTATTGCGAATATTGCTGGAAAACACAACTCTGAGATTGCTCTAGCTCTGTTCCCTGATGATCTTCCAAGAGGTGCAAAATTCTGTGAGGAAAAGGAAGCTCTTTTTCGCAAGTAAGTCAAATTTTTTTATCTTAAATTTCCCGAAAACTTCTTTCAGGTTTGAGTTAATTTGTAGTGACTTTGTTTTTTTGTTTGTTTCTCTTATTGATTAGACTAATTGCAGAAAAGATAAAGCCACTTGACGGGCTTATAAAACTGACCAAGTGGATCGAGGATCGTGGATTGAAACGAGCTGCTGTCACAAACGCACCAAAAGAGAACGCAGAGCTCATCATATCGAAACTTGGTCTGACTGATTTCTTCCAGGCAGTGATTCTTGGGTCTGAATGTGAGTATCCCAAGCCACACCCAGGGCCGTACTTGAAGGCGCTTGAAGTGCTCAACGTGTCAAAGGAACACACACTAGTGTTCGAGGATTCGATCTCTGGGATAAAAGCTGGAGTTGCAGCTGGTATGCCAGTGGTTGGACTAACTACAGGTAACCCAGCAAGCATACTTATGCAAGCGAAACCTGCGTTTCTCATCGAGAACTATGCGGATCCAAAGCTGTTGGCTGTGTTGGACGAACTTGATAACAAGGGGACTTCTGGAAAGTCTTAAGGAATGAGTGAGGAGGAGCTTGTTGGTGTCTCACTTGTCTGGCTCATGGAGACACACGCATGAGCAGCCTCTGAAGCTTTACCTTTTATCTTTGTTGAGTATTGTTGAATATTCTTTGGGAATTTATGACGCTGGGAGTTTCCAAGCATCTGATTTAGCTGTCTTTTTTCTATTTTCTTTTGCCGTATGTAACTTATACATGCTCGATACTAAGTTGGAACACAAACCAATATATATGCTCGGATAATAAGTTACTTTTTCATTGATGATCCTATTGTTCTGTATGGCAGGAAAAGTAAAACCTTTTGATTTTTTTGGTTAAGCGGCAATTGAATATGTATGATCAATAGGGTTGTGAACATGTTTTCTATGTTTATATTTAGTGGTAAGAAAATGTAGAATTGTGATAGTGTTCGAGTTGCTCTTTTGGAGCTAATTCTTGTAGAATTTTTCATGATATGTCAAAAATATACACTGTTGTGTGTGATGGAGGGTTGTATTACGAGGTTTTTTTGTGAGTGGGGGATGGTTAGCTTTCATGTGTCGAAAGTAAAAGCTTGATTCGCAACAAAAAGAAAGCTCGAGAGTTCTCTTGCAATTTTAATAACTTAAGTTCTAAGCCCAAATAAGTACGAATCGGAGCCCAACACCATAGAACAGCTTTCTCAATTCTCACCACTGTACAGGCGTCGGGAAACTGAGAATCGATCATAAAGCAGCAGAGACAGACAGAGAGAAAGGAGAAGAAAGTGTCTCTTTTTGTTTTCGAAGTCGGAGAGAAGAAACATTAGAGTTCCGATGAATTCTGGAGGAGGAATCGTCGCTGCACCAACAGCAGCAGCTCCTTCAAGTGGCGGTGGAAACGTGGAGTGGCACGTCCGACCACCGAACCCTAAAAACCCAGTCGTCTTCTTCGACGTCTCTATTGGTGGCATCCCCGCCGGTCGTATCAAGATGGAGCTCTTCGCCGACATTGCCCCCAAAACAGCTGAAAACTTCAGGTCCTCCCTCTATCACTTTCTCTCTCTTTTCTTCTCTTGAGCTGATTCTAATTTTTTTTCTCTCTTTCCAACTTTCAGGCAGTTCTGTACTGGTGAAATCAGGTACATTCGATTTCCTACCTTCACTCGTCTAAATTCAAAATATTGCCTTGCCTGAAAGAGATTTACGAGGTTTTAGAGCTCTTTGGATTCAGTGAGATGGGCATATTTCCAAATGTAGTTTTGCACTCGTTGCTTCTTTTGTGCTCCAGTCTAGAGTTTGTATTGTTTATGTATATGTCTTGCACCTTGCTAGCTAAGCGTTGATCAAATTGTTTAGACTAATTGAGAGAGATGAATGGACAACTCTTAGGTTTCTGTGCTACTAACTCTAATCTTCTTTATCCGTTTGGCTCGACTTTGGTGTAAAATGCAGAAAGGCTGGAAAGCCTCTTGGTTACAAAGAATGTCAGTTTCACAGGGTCATCAAGGATTTTATGATTCAGAGTGGTGATTTTCTTAAGGTTAGTGCCCTTTACATCTAATAAAAGCTTCAGGGTCTTGTTTATCGTTTCCACTTAGTAACTAATTTCTGATGGTTATTCAACTGGCAACTATTGTTTGTGTTCTTGGTTCGTTACTAGATATCTTGTTTTTTTTTGTTTCTCTCTTCTTACTAAATGCTCAACATGTTGAACTCTGCAGAATGATGGTAGTGGATGCATGTCAATTTATGGCCACAAGTTCGATGATGAAAACTTTACTGCCAAACATACCGGACCAGGACTGCTCTCGATGGTATGCAATTGGCTTTCTGAATTTCTCTAAAAAACTTTTATTATATTTGAAAAAATTTGTACTAACTTTCAGTGCAGTGAAGATGTTGATTCAGCTCCCCTAAAATTTGTTTTTTTTTATTTCTTGAGTCAATCTCTGTCTTTGATAGTATAATAATCATGACTTTAATCGCTAATATTACGGCTCCCATTCTTTGGTTGTAGGCAAATAGTGGGCCAGACTCAAATGGATGCCAGGTAATTTCAGTCTCATTGTAATGGTCTTCTGTTTTGACTATGATGCTAAACCAATGTATAACTCTTAAAAGGGTTAAAAAAGAAGTAAGATATTGAAGTTGCTGTTTGGTCCTCATTAAGGCTATAATTACCTTTGCTCTTTCCATTGCAGTTCTTCATCAGTTGTGCAAAATGTGACTGGCTTGATAACAAGCATGTTGTCTTTGGGGTATGTCCTCTTTTCACATATACGTATTGCATGATTGGACCAAGAAGCTTTTCAGTTTTCTTCCATTAAATTCTTAGTTCTCCTTTGTGGTTATAACTTGTTTGACATAAAAAACTGAAAAGCCATAAATAGTCGAGGAAGAGGCATTGAGTGTACTCATGAACCCTTACAAATTCTTCTTTTCGATGTACAGAGAGTGCTTGGAGATGGTCTATTGGTGGTACGGAAGATTGAGAACGTCGCTACAGGACCAAACAACCGGCCTAAGCTGGCCGTTGTAATTACAGAATGTGGGGAGATGTGAAATGTTTTAGACATAAATTTTCTCAACCAAAACATTTCTTAAAGAAATTATCTGCTGAAGGAGGAAGGTAGTGAGAACCAACAGCTTATTAGTTGTAACCCTTACGCATTGTGACAGAAGCTAGTTCCAAATATGGTTTTTGGATTACAATGCCGTTTACTTTTTCACTTGATTGTCATCATTTACTGAAGTAAAGCCTCTTGTAAACTTTGGTTTGGAAATCAATAACTTGCGAGTTAAATGAGTCGCTTTATATTCATAGCTACTACCAATATCTGTAAAACTTCATTAGCAAGGGAAGCATAAACCAAAAAGAGAGATACAAAAGTCTTAAGTTCATCAACATGTAATGTAGACTGTAGCTTATCTAGAACCCTAAAACCTTCCCTTTTGAGTATCTTATCTTTGATCTTCTTTCTGAAGAGCAACATAGTTCAATGGAATCGCGGCATTGCCTCTTCCGCTTTCCTTAAAATCTTTGCCACCAGAAATAGCAGAACGTACAGGTGTAGTCCCAATCCGTCGACCAATTGGAGTTTTAGTCACATTGTCTGTGTTAAGACTCTGTCCCAATGGCTTCTTCTTTGCCGACTTTGAACCATACTTTGCTTCTTTCTCTGTAGCAAGCTGACCTTGTAGCCGTTTCTGCTCCTGTTTAGGCAACAACAGAAACAACGCAAACAAAGAGCTTTGTTTTGTTAGTTCAACAACAGAGTGATTGACTAAATATCCATGTTTCTTCTAACACACATACTCGGAATTGACGCTTTTCCTCCTCTCTTTGAGCACGCAAAACAATTTCTTCTTCCAGTGTTTGTAACAACGGGTGCTGGATGGAAAAGGCACAAATCATATAAGCTGAATCAAACCATAAAAGAGAACTGAGTAAATGTACAGTTAGTTACCTTATCACATAAGAAGGGGACTCCTCTTTCTTTTTCCCAGGCCTTCACTTTGGTGATCAGACCATCAATCATTGCTTTGATATAAACACGAGACAGGTTAATGTCATCTTAAGACCGATCAGGTTTACATCTAACTAAATTTTAAGGGTAAGTAAGCATCACAAAAAGTCAAACTTTACTTGCTTCGCATCATGCACTGTTACTACATTACGTTCACATTCTATTTACGTGAACAATTGCAAGCAAAAACATCATAAACTCTAAACATTCAACAATCAGTTTTCGAGTTTTGGATGGAACCATTGATCGAGTACCAGAGTTAAAGACCCCAAATCCTCTTGTTGAACTGCTAAAAAATTGGTATGAGATAGAAGAGAAAATACGAAATTTGGAATTTGAAAAGCAAAGTAGATTATTGAAAGCTAATCCAAAGGGATATCTAATTACCACGTTTTGGTTCCAGAAGGCAACATATTGAAGTCAGACTTACTTGCATTAACCAGGTTATGCATGTATAAAGACTCACCAGGAATTTTGCTAATAAGGCTCCTGGCTTTCTCTGCGCGTTTTAAATTTTTGTGCGCTCCTCTTACAGCACTGAAGCGATTTTCATCCTGTTAAGAAAGAAAATTAGAAGAAACAATGAATATGACATGCGTATACAAAGCTAGTCTGAAGGAAGTTCACACAAAAACTAGATACTCTCTCATTAAAACTATAAAATCAGAGTGAATCTCTCTAATACTTGCAGGCTGCAGTTAACCGTAAGACTTCTTAACTCTATATTTTCATCAGATAAATGCTGACAATCAAAACCAAGGTCGACAGATCTTCTCTTGACCGATCTTCATAAAAGAGAACTTAAACACAATGTGGTATTCACCTTTTCATAATCATCCAGCCATTTTTCTTCTTCCTTTGCGTGCCTCCACTTATCAACTTTGTCTAAAATTTCCTTTCTGCTTAAAGCTTCCTCTTTTGCCTTCTCGATCTGATCATCTAGGCTTGCCAGAATATCAGACAGATCAGCATCACCTGCACAGGAAAACTTCGTCACTGCAAAACTGAAGTACTTATTTAATTAGTCGACATACTGAAGAAGAATTTGTATGGTACCAGAATCAATGAGGTCAACAAGACTCTGTCTTGCAGCATCGCTATTAACATCCATATGAACCTCTCTGCAGATTTCTTCTAGTTCACACTGTCTCTTCAACACCAATTCCTTCATTTTGCTGGACTTGAGGGCATTCAGTCTTTTCACCTCATCTTCAGCCTATGACCAAAATATTAGACTTGAGAAAAAGTCTGATACTCACTGACTCAGACTAGCTATCTTGAATTTTTTAATAAACTTCTTTTTTCAGCAATCTAGAATAATGAATATGATTGATATGTAAGCTAAAGAGAAAATATTATCACATTACCTTCCGGACAATTTCCAGACCGAGGCATCCTTTTTCCAAGGCATCATCAGCTGGAACAGATAGT
>OVBB01001232.1:1598-13038 GCA_900406415.1 Isatis lusitanica | reverse complement strand
TAAACATTTCAACACATGAATCGTTATTCTTTTACTGATGTAAAAATCATGCTTTAGGTGCCAAGAGTTCTGGATGCGGTTGGCTAAGTGAGGAGGAGGAGACGGATCCAGAGGAGGATAGTGTTGGTGATGATGATGAGATGATTCAGCTGACTCCAGAGCCGCTATGTGAAGAACTTGAAGAGCTGCTCAGGGAAATACGCGGAGAGAAGAAGAGGAAGAAACCTACGAGGTGGGATAATTAAGGAGTCATGAGCTCCTGTAAGTATTTTGCTGAACTTAAGAAGCTAATTAGTAAGTGAAAGAGTAAGTAGCATTGGTTTAAAATCAACATTAGTTTGTGATGTAATTTATGTTGAGTATATTAAGTCAGTTGCATATCATTACTGTGAGTACAGAAACTCACTTATCTAAAGTAAAAGAACCAAGTCTAAATCTGTTTAATGTTGATTGTTCTTCTATGTATATTCAAGAATCAAAATCAACCGAAAATTCTTTACAGCTAACTAAGTGAAACAGCTATCGTTATATAAGAATCTACATGTATATATTTAATGTTATTTGTTGTTCATCTTAAACAATCCAACCGATCACACATTTTTTATTGGAAACTGCAAATTTTTTGGTTGTGTCCCTAGTCATGTGTGTCGCTCTCTTAATTACAACTTCACAATAATGGAGTGAACAAAAATTTCCACTTACCTCTTAATTCCTCGGCTACTTGAAGAAATAAGGCAATTTTGTGAGCAGCTGAAGAAGCTTTTGCCTTCAAGAAGATCTTAGGCTTGGTTTGGCATGATCACGGTTTTAACTTTTAACCAAACTTATTATACAGTTCTTAATTTGAATTACTGTTTAAAGAAATGTGTAGTTCCATGCGGTTCAGATGTTTTAATTGGTCTTAAATAATCTGTCTTTTTTTCTTTCTTTTGGTCATGGGGCTTAAAGGATCTACCAAAAACGATAAAATTGATTCTCATTTGTCAAACGATATTTCAAATGTGGCTATTTCTTTTATGGAACTTTTAAACCGATGATAATAAACCGGATTGACCCCCTCTTCTCTGTCTGATTTGGCTTGAGGAATACACCCGGTACGCGTGAGAAGGTTTATGATAACCAATTCCTCAGAGATAAAAATTGGAGAATTAAAGTGGAAACGGTGTCGACTATCTCTTTGAATTTGACTTTTGTGTTTCGTTCTTTAATAAGTATCCACCTTTTTTCATATTACATACCATAGGTAAGGTAAGGTACCGTAAGAGCAATTGACAGAGCTTTAACAGTGACAAAAAAGATGTAATGAAGAGTTGGTATAGAAGATTTATAACATTTTGTAACAATATAAGGCCATAATATTATTGGTCGTTCTTGAATTTCACTATTTCTGTTGTATATGAATGGCTGCAGTCTCTACTCTCTAGTTTAGTTACTAATGATAAATCAGACGGTTTATTTAACCTAACAAAAAGTTCATGTTGAACAGAAAATTCATTGTTTATTGTGACTCAATAATTGTTTATCCCTTTTGTAAATGGTTGGCACTTGTACACATAAGTTTTTTTAACCATTTTCACTATTACCCTTAAGTGTTATCAATTCGTGTGATTTAGATCAGAGAAAATGAAAAAGAGCATTTTTTGTTTTATTTTCCGCCTATGCATGCAATGTGTATTTTGTAGAGGCTGAAGCCGAAGAAGAAAGGATTTTGGAAGAGAAGCTTTGACGCTACAAAAGTATTCTCTCTTCTGGGTCTCTCTCTTATTTTCAAGGAAAAGAACCGCCATTTTCGCACACTCTCACTCTCTCGGGTTCACTCAGATTTTCTCCCTCTTTTCACCTGCAAAACCCTTGTTTCCCGTCGTTTCGTCTAGTTCCGGCTAACCGGGTCAAACACGCTGCTGGACGGAGAATTCCTCGGTCGATTCTTAGGTATTTCGTCTTAACCCAACTCTCTCTTTCGCTGTTTTCCGAGGAGACAATGTCGATCATGACTTACGCCGCCGTGTTTCTGGGGTTTTTCTCCGTGCTGGGTTTATGGGTTTGTGGGTTCAAATGTAGGTTTCTCTCGGTGTGAAATTTAGGAGATTTCGCTTTATCTTGTGTTTACTGCTTTCGATTTCGTAGAAACGAGCAGAAAGTTCGTTCCTTTTACTGCTCGACTCTTCAACTTTTTCAAAAACTGGGTTTCCCTCGGTTTGGAATTTAGGAGATTTGGCCTTCTTGTGTGTTTACTGCTTTCGATTTCGTGGACACAAGCATAAAAATTGTTTCTTTTACAGCTCTTCGAAATTGTTCTTTCGGTTCTTCAGCTTTTTAGAAATTTCTGGGTTTCTCTCGAGTTAGTGGACTCGAGAATTTGTCTGGTTGTTTGATCTGCCTAGCCCGGTCTCTTTGTTGACTGGATTCAATTTTCAGGGTTTTTAATATGGAAGAAGCATCTTCATCAGATATTCTAGAAGCAGAGATTGTCGGAATCACATTCGGTCTTGCTACTCACCGTCAAATCGTAAGTTAAAAGAGTTATCCTCTATGGACTATCTCCATTTTGTTTTGGCATCTAAATCGATGAATGCGTTTAGATGAGTGATCAAAAGTTGCATGTGTAGCCTTGTTTTAGTTCTTAGTTAGAATGTTCATCATGAGTTCCACAGAAGAAGTAAGGATTACGAATAGTCGACACCTTTCTATGCTTAAATAATGCTGTGGCACCAAGTTTCTGACGTTCAGTATAAGTGAACTCAGCTCTATATAGTGCTAAAAAACTAGAGTGCTATGTTCACTTCTGCGATATATCCTCTGTCACTCCTCTATATCTCACTGGTCTATAATTCTCTCTTGCAGCGTACAGCATCAATTAGTGACGCTGGGATCAATCATGCCAGCCAACTGTCTAACTCATTCTTGGGGTTACCTCTTGAATTTGGTAAATGTGAATCTTGCGGTGCGACAGAGCCAGATAAATGTGAAGGTGAACTAGTTCCGTTTTTGGTTTATTTTTGTTCTTACATTGTTTGCCGAAATTTCAGAAATCAATGTTCGTTTCTCCGTTTTCAGGTCATTTTGGGTATATTCATTTGCCCGTGCCAATATACCATCCTGCCCATGTTAGTGAGTTGAAACAAATACTGAGCCTTCTGTGCTTGAAGTGTCTGAAGATAAAGAAGGCTAAGGTATTACCTCATCGAGTTTTATTAAATTATCTTATTGGTGACCCACACATGTAATTAAACAAGATCTATCATATACCGTAGAAAGTCTTGACCAGTTTTGTTCACCTTTCTGATTGCAGAGCACAGGTGTTGGGCTTGCGGAGCGTTTACTAGGCGTCTGTTGTGAGGTGAGTAATGCCATACACATTCTGATTGTTTTCTTTCACCTGAAAAGCGAGTTGATGGATGTTTCTTGTGGGACCCTGGTTCAAGATTTACTTACTTGTCTAAGTTTCTCTTCAACTTGTCACATGTTAGAAATCGTGCCAATTTCATATCTAGAATAGTTAATTGTGCGTTTGTTGATCTATTCAATGAGTGTAATGTTACTCNAGCACAGGTGTTGGGCTTGCGGAGCGTTTACTAGGCGTCTGTTGTGAGGTGAGTAATGCCATACACATTCTGATTGTTTTCTTTCACCTGAAAAGCGAGTTGATGGATGTTTCTTGTGGGACCCTGGTTCAAGATTTACTTACTTGTCTAAGTTTCTCTTCAACTTGTCACATGATAGAAATCGTGCCAATTTCATATCTAGAATAGTTAATTGTGCGTTTGTTGATCTATTCAATGAGTGTAATGCTTTGTGAAGTAGTGAGTCTAGTGACTATGGGTATTCTCGTGATACCATGGAACATTCTCTGCTTATATGTGTCTTTGGATGATGTTATTGCTGTACTTCTTAGATTTTTAACTACTGAGTTACTCTATTAGGAAGCTTCGAACATCTCAATTAAAGATAAAGCATCAGATGGTGCCTCATATCTAGAACTGAAGCTCCCATCTAGATCAAGACTGCAGGGAGGTTGCTGGAATTTTCTGGAAAGATACGGTTACCGCTATGGAAGCGATTATACGCGGCCCCTGCTGGCTAGAGAGGTTTTTACTCTCTTCTGCATGCTTATGTTTCTGTTTCTATCATAGAATGTTTATGTTCGTAATTATTTAACATGTGCAGAACCATTTGTAAGGTTCTTCTATAAGTTCTAGTTTTCGGTATAATTTAGGCGTCCTAAGCTAAGTAACACTACTTTTGAATTCATTTGTGAATGTTTGAGCAAAAGAAGCAATTAATAGACCTTTGTTAGTCTCGGCAAGGCGTCAATGGCTCATGTTCTGTGATCTTATAGTTTACTGGATCTTGTAGGATTTTAATGTCAAAGGCATTCTTACGTTCCTTTTGGTTTACTGCTTAATCATTCTCTAATTTTGGTGATGTTTTGTTTCTGGAAACTGAGGCTTACCTTATTTCCATGTCCTTTTCCATATGTTGGCAAAATAAATAGGTAAAGGAAATTCTAAGACGGATTCCCGAAGAAACCAGAAAGAAACTCACAGCAAAGGGACATATTCCTCAAGAAGGATACATACTGGAATATCTTCCAGTCCCGCCTAACTGTTTGTCAGTGCCAGAAGTTTCTGATGGTTCCAGCTCCATGTCGGTGGTAAGCCAGTTGAAACTGAAACTAAAATCCTTTTTTGAGTTTATTTGAATGCATTGGCTTGTATATACAAAGTAACCGTGCATTTACCTTATTCTTGTTTTCAGGATCCGTCCAGAATTGAGCTAAAGGACGTTCTCAGGAAAGTGGTGGCCATAAGTAACTCTAGGTCCGGCGAGACAACCTTTGAGTCGCATAGGGCTGAAGCCAGTGAGATGTTCAGAGTGGTGGATACCTATCTTCGGGTGAGGGGAACTGCGAAGCCAACAAGGAACATTGATATGAGGTACGGCGTGATCTCGGACAGTTCCTCTTCTTCAAAAGCTTGGACAGAAAAGATGAGGACACTCTTCATTCGAAAGGGTTCAGGCTTCTCTTCTCGGAGCGTCATCACTGGGGATGCTTACAGGAGTGTGAATGAAGTAGGGATCCCAATGGAGATTGCTCATAGGATCACTTTTGAAGAGAGAGTTAGCGTCCACAACATAGGCTATCTACAAGAGCTAGTGGACAACAAGATGTGTTTGAGCTATACCCAAGGTTCGACGACCTATTCACTGAGGGATGGTTCCAAGGGGCACACAGTCCTTAGACCCGGGCAGATGGTTCATCGCAGGGTCATGGATGGCGATGTTGTGTTCATCAACCGGCCTCCCACAACACACAAGCACTCGCTCCAAGCACTTCGGGTGTATGTGCATGAAGACAACACCGTGAAGATCAATCCCCTGATGTGCAGCCCTCTGAGTGCTGATTTTGACGGTGATTGTGTCCACCTCTTCTACCCACAGTCACTCACAGCCAAGGCAGAGGTTGTGGAGCTATTTTCCGTGGATAAGCAACTTCGTAGCTCACATACTGGACAGCTAATTCTGCAGATGGGCCTTGATTCTTTGCTATCTCTGAGGGTCATGCTGGAGCAAGCCTTTCTGGACAAGGCATCAGCACAACAGTTAGCTATGTATGGCTCTCTATCTCTGCCGCCACCAGCACTAAGGAAGTCCAGTAAATCTGGTCCGGCTTGGACATCTTTCCAGATTATACAGCTTGCATTTCCTGAGCGTCTCAGCTGCAAAGGGGACAGATTCATGGTTGATGGAAGCGATTTGCTGTGCTTGGATTTTGGGGCTGATGCGTTGGCGTCTATCATTAATGGAATTGTAACGGCAATCATGCTGGAGAAGGGTCCAAAGGAGGCACTGGGATTCTTTGATTCACTTCAGCCGCTGTTGATGGAGCATCTAGATTCTCAGGGGTTTAGTGTCAGTTTGGAAGATTTATCCATGTCTAGGGAAGACATGGATATTATTCACAACCTTATCATCCGGGAGATTTCTCCTATGGTGTCTCGCTTGAGACTATCGTATGAAGATGAGTTGCAGCTAGAGAACAGCATCCACAAAGTGAAGGAAGTGGCTGCCAATTTTATGCTGAAGTCGTATTGTATGAGAAACTTGATTGACATCAAGAGCAACTCAGCAATAAACAAGCTGGTGCAGCAGATAGGCTTCCTGGGTCTTCAACTTTCAGACAAGAAGAAGCTGTACACAAAGACTCTGGTGGAAGACATGGCTCAGTTTTGTAAGAGAAAGTATGTCAGGAGTTCTTCCTCTGGAGATTTCGGAATTGTGAAGGGCTGCTTTTTTCACGGACTGGACCCCTATGAAGAGATGGCTCATTCAGTTGCGGCAAGGGAGGTTATTGTTCGCTCTTCAAGGGGGTTAGCTGAGCCTGGGACACTCTTCAAGAATCTGATGGCTGTTCTACGGGACATAGTGATTACTAACGATGGAACTGTGAGAAACACATGCAGTAACTCCATAGTGCAGTTCAAGTATGAAGTGAGTTCTGACAATGCGCAGCAAGGTCTGTTCGAAGCGGGAGACCCTGTTGGAGTATTGGCAGCTACCGCCATGTCAAATCCTGCCTATAAAGCGGTGCTTGATTCTTCTCCAAATAGCAATTCATCATGGGAGTTAATGAAGGTATAACGTTCTCGATGCTATCTCCTCAATAAAGCTTTGATCTTCTGTATTGTCGTATGCTAAGACTGTTTTCTGCTTTTTCCTTTTTCCCAGGAAGTTCTACTTTGCAAAGCCAACTTCCAAAACGCTGCCAATGATCGGCGTGTAATTCTGTATTTGAATGCATGCCGCTGCGGGAAAAAGTATTGCCAGGAAAATGCTTCTTACACAGTTAGGAACAAGCTAAAGAGAGTAAGGCTTAAAGATACCGCAGTGGAGTTCCTAGTAGAGTAAGTATTGGTTTTCAGTAACTTATGTTGTTTTTTAAGTGTGTGCGCTTTTTTTGCTTTTTACTTATCCTCTTTGCAATCTGACTTGCCTTTACTTGCATGCAGATACAGAAAGCAACAAGCAATTTCAGAAATTTTTGGAATGGATTCATGCCTACATGGCCATATTCATCTTAATAAGGTTTGAATTCTGGTCTCTGTAATGTTGAATCTATCTGGAAGCCTCTATCTGTCAATATGTCATTGAAATACTTTTTTCCAAATCATGCGTTTAATTTTTTGCTTGTAATTGGTGTTTTTGATTTACTAGACATTGTTGGAAGAGTGGAACATCAGTATGAAGGATATACATCAGAAGTGTGAGGATGCAATTAACGCTCTCGTACAAAAGAAAAAGAAGAAAGCTGACGACTTCAAGAGAATGAATTTGTCTTTCCAGTTTGTACATGATTTGCTTTTCTTCTAAACGTCGTCTCTGGTTGAATGAAGTGATGTTGCTTTCTAGCTTCCTAGTTCCTTCTGTCCATCATGTTTTTTCTTCGTCTTATTATGTCTACTTGTCTAGCTTCTTAATTTTTGAGGTCTGATTATGTTTAATTTCTTCTCGAGTGAACAGAGAGTGCTGCTCTTTCCGAGATTCATGCGCGAGCAAAGATTCTGATATGCCTTGCCTGATCTTTTCCTCCTACAATGCCACTGATCCTGATCTTGAAAGCACTCTTGATGTTCTTTGCCAGACAATTTACCCAGTTCTGCTGGAAACAGTGATCAAAGGTACTTGAATAATGCTTTCATCATTATTGTCAATTCCTCTACCCATACCCTCTTGATTTTTTGTTTCGATGGGGGGTGTAGTGTATGTGGTAGAGTCTTCCTTTCAAACATTTCTAGTTAGATTCATTGCCAGAACTAAAAGCATCCTCNTTCAAACATTTCTAGTTAGATTCATTGCTAGTCTTAATGATTGGTGTTCCAAGTTGTAGAATGCTTTTGATATATTTGTCTCTAAATTGGGCAGGTGATCCACGGATTTGCTTGGCAAATATAGTCTGGAATAGTCCAGACACGACAACCTGGATCCGGAATCGTCATGCGTCCCGCCGAGGAGAATGGGTTTTGGATGTCACCGTTGAAAAATCTGCTGTCAAGCGAAGTGGTGATGCATGGAGGGTTGTGATTGACTCATGTCTTTCTGTTCTTCATCTAATAGATACCAAACGGGCTATCCCCTATTCTATAAAGCAAGTCCAAGAGTTGCTAGGTTTATCCTGCGCTTTTGAGCAAGCTGTTCAGGTACTTTATAACTTAAAACCTGATACTTAACTCATGATACTTCTGTCATACTAAATGTACGGTATCATATTAGCTTATAATTTGTGTAAGGAAGTCAAATGTAAGATGTTGATTTGATTTGCAGCGTCTCTCAGCTTCAGTGAGAATGGTCTCCAAAGGAGTTTTGAAGGAACATATCATTCTCGTAGCAAACAACATGACCTGTTCAGGAGATATGTTAGGTTTCAATTCTGGAGGTTACAAGGCTTTGACTCGATCCTTGAACATCAAGGCTCCATTCACAGAAGCAACTCTGATCGTAAGTAGCCCGATGCTTTAATGTCTAATACAAATTATTTTCTATATACTGGCAGTCCATACTAACAGGAGTTACTTCTTGTGCTTTTAGGCACCAAGGAAATGTTTCGAGAAAGCGGCTGAGAAGTGTCATAAAGATTCTCTATCAACAGTCGTTGGGTCTTGTTCTTGGGGCAAACGCGTGGATGTTGGTACAGGTTCGCAGTTTGAGCTCCTATGGAACAAAAAAGAGGTAACATTCTCACCAGAAAACATACCAATTGAATGAGTTTGTTCTGCAATCTGATGTTCTTTATTGTCAACCTTTTTGCAGACTGGTCTAGAAAATGCTGATGAAACCGATGTGTTCAGCTTTCTCCAAATGGTCAGATCCACAAAAAGTGCAGATGCATACGTTTCTTCCCCTGGTTTTGATGTTACGGAGGAAGAAATGGCTGAATGGGCTGAATCGCCCGAGCGAGACTCTGCTCTTGGAGAGCCCAAGTTTGAGGACAGTGCCGAGTTCCAAAATCTTCTTGATGAAGGCAATACATCGGAATCCAAGTGGGACAATGGTGGCTCAGAATGGAGAGTCCCAAAAAGCGCAGGTGGTGGGGAAAACTCTGATTGGGAAAAGACTACAAATGTTGAGAAGGAAGATGCTTCGTCTGGTTGGAACAGTAAAAAAGACGCTCCAGAATCTTCCAAGTCAGATTCATGGGGTGCGTGGGGCTCAAAGACAAAAGATGATGATGCAAATGCAACACCGAACTGGGAAGCAAGACAGGCTCAGATGGATTCTACTGTCACAGAAAACAAGGAGCCTTCTTCTGACGTTTGGGGACCCAAATCTGTTTCAGACAAATCTTGGGGAAAAGAGAAATTGGAATCTGATTCAGCTCCTCCTGCATGGGGTTCTGAGGCCAAAAACAATTCGGAAACTGAATCAGGTGCCTCTGCTTGGGACAAAAAGAAATCGGGAACTGAATCAGGTCCTCCTGCGTGGGGTTCTCAGGCCACGAAGAATCCTGAAACTGAATCAGGTGCCTCTGCGTGGGGCAAAAAGAAATCAGAAACTGTATCAGATCCTGCTGCGTGGGGTTCTCAGGCCAAGAAGAATTCTGAAAGTGAATCAGGTGCTCCTGCTTGGGGTTCTCAGGCCAAAAACAATTCTGAAACTGAATCAGATGCTTCTGCTTGGTGTACTTGGGACAAAAAGAATTCAAAAACTGAATCAGGTACTGCTGCTTGGGGGTCCGGGGACAAAAAGAATTCTGACTGTGAATTAGGTGCTGCTAATTGGGGTTCTAAGGACAAAAATAATTCCGAAACTGGATCAGACTCTGCCGCGTGGGGTAAAAAGAATTCTGAAGCTGAACCAGGTCCTGTTGCATGGGGTTCTAGGGGACAGCCGAGTCCCACAGCTTCAGACAAGGATACTAAAGAAGATGATGGAAATCCGTGGGTTTCCTTGAAGGGGACCAATGACGGAGAGAAGGATGGGAATGAAACGCCGTGGGGAATCCCAACCAAGAGGTATCCATCTGCTGGCTCACAGGGTGGTGGCGCAGACTGGAAGAGGAACCGTCCTCCTAGGACCCCTGGATCTGAGAGTACTCATGCTCCCATGTTTACAGCAACAGGACATCGCTTGGACATGTTCACCTGTGAGGAGCAAGAGCTTCTCGTAGATGTGGAGCCAGTCATGAGGAGACTCAGGAAAATAATGCGTTGGTCCGGGTATGCCTTTCTAGTTATTAACCTAAGTGAATCCATTTTCCAGTTTTATATGTGTAATACTAATTTATGCAGTTACATATTCTATATATGTGTTGGGCTTTCTCTTTGTAAAAACTGTGTTCTTTCGATGAAGGTACACTGATGGAGAACCAATCTCGGATGATGACAAGACATATGTCCTGGAGCAGATTTTGAACTTCCATCCAGATAAAGATTCTAAGCTTGGTTCCGGTCTTGATTTCATCACGGTAATAATATAATTTCCTTTACAGGTTGAGCGTCTCTTCTAAAAGTTTAATAGGTCTGATGTGAAATTTCGTTGGTTGAACAATGTAGGTTGATAAGCACACAACCTTCACAGATTCGNACGGTAATAATATAATTTCCTTTACAGGTTGAGCGTCTCTTCTAAAAGTTTATAGGTCTGATGTGAAATTTCGTTGGTTGAACAATGTAGGTTGATAAGCACACAACCTTCACAGATTCGAGGTGCTTCTTTGTTGTCTCAACTGATGGGGCCAAACAAGACTTCTCATACAGGAAGTGCATCAACAACTATCTGGTGGAGAAATACCCAAGCCTAGCTGAAGAGTTCATTGAGAAGTACTTCAGAAAGCGGGAAATTGCAAACAAAGACCAGAACAGCCAAGACGGCACACCACCTGGAAACTCCTCCACTGGGGAAAAAGAGTCTCAGACTGGTAATGGAGGCGAAGACTCTGAGNCAAGACGGCACACCACCTGGAAACTCCTCCACTGGGGAAAAAGAGTCTCAGACTGAGCCGATTGGTAATGGAGGCGAAGACTCTGAAACACAGGCTCAGCCTCAGCCTGTTGATGAGGAAGGTGGAGACTCTCAGACAGAGGCACAGCCTCAGTCTTAGGCTTAGGCTCAGTCAATTGGTAGGAAAGGTAAAAAGAATCTCAGACTTAAACATCCTCCACTCTTTTGTTTTGGGCTGTACATAAAAGAGTGGAGAGAATGTCCGGTTATTAAAACTCTGATGTCAACTGCAAAACAATGTGTAAATTGCAGTTCTCTAGTTTCAGATCTTTTTGTCTGAAAATCAGTCTTAGGTTTCGGTAACTGGTTCAGTTTTGGAGTCTTGCGGGCTTGTAATTTCTACTAGTGGATGCCCTTGACATTGACTATTTTATTCATTAAACAATGCTTTTGGCTTTGCCATCTCATATCCTTCTCTTGCTCCGCTTGATGTTTGTCTTCA
>OVBB01001230.1:0-15241 GCA_900406415.1 Isatis lusitanica | reverse complement strand
ACCGGCGAAGTTTACTCCTACGCCGACGTCCATGCCACCTCCCGCAAAATCACCGCCAGTCTTCGCAAGCTCGGCGTGAAACGGGGCGAAGTCGTAATGCTCCTCCTCCCTAACTCTCCGGAGTTTGTCCTCACCTTCCTCGGCGCAATCACCACCGCCGCGAACCCTTTCTTCACACCCGGCGGAGATCTCCCAGCAAGCCAAAGCCTCCGCTGCGAAACTCATCGTTACCCAGTCCCGCTTCGCCGACAAAGTCAGAGACCTCGGCGTCTCCATCATCTGCACCGACTCCTCCTCCTCCACTGTCCCCGAAGGCTGCCTCTGTTTCTCCGAGTTGACTCATTCAGACAAAGACAAAGAAGATCGCGACATACAATAATCATTAATCAGACAGAATCAAATTTTTTTCTTTCACTTTGACGATTGACGGAGAGGATTAGAATGAGGTGTACAATTAAAATGTTTTGATTGGATCAGCAAGTTTTTTCATTTATTGACATGGTGCTCCCAGAACTCTTCTCACATCCTACATGTCAGTCTCTGGAGAGGCACTTGCAAAATTATTGTGTTGATTTCAGATATGGTTAAGCTCGAGAACTAACCAATTTGGGATCATAGAGTTTATATGGGGAAGGATACAATTACGAGATCGAGCTTCTTTAGAGAAGATCAGCATATACATTAAAACGACGAGGTAAAAAAGATATGGAAATATAGATAAACATGGGATGTAAATGGATAAAATCTTCCCATTCACCGGCCAAAAGTGGCCATTCTTCATCTGCTTCTATAAGGGAGAGCAATTGAAGACAATCAGATTCAAAATTCATCTTGAGGAATCCCAAAGAAAGGGGTTCTCGCATAACCCATAGCAAAGCTTTGAACTCTGCGTGCAGGGGTGAGGAGATCTGGGAATCCCCCATGGCACCAAAATATTGGGATCCCGATTCCGTTTCTAGGAAGAAACCGCCCCCGAAGTAGCGATGATTGTTCACACCCAAGATGCATCCACTTAATATCTTGGAAGAGGTGACACAATCCTCTCTGACTGGAGGTTCGATTGGGGGCTGGGATTAGCCGTTCCGCCATCATCCTTGTTGACTATTTGTGCGACGGTCTAAGTCTCCGATTCGCTAACTGCTAGATCAAGGGTATTCCCCGGGAGTATGTCCTTTCCATTGAAAACTTTATCGTTTCTCACCTTCCAAATATACCATAACAACTATGGAAAGCTCGATAATGTCTTTTCCGAGATACCCTTCTTCTTAGCACGGTTCAGAAGGAAATCAAAATTATCAAAAAGGGATTCTCTCGGGACTACTCCCGGAGCTGACGGGATGTCAAATAGAGCCCATGTTTGTAGAGCAGAGGGGCACAAAAAGAGGAGGTGGTTGATCGATTCCTCCTCGGCTCCGCACCTGGGGCAGGATCTATCATTCCTGCAATGACGATCCACCAGTCTGCTGCAAACAGATATACAATCTGATAAACTCTACCAAAGGAAATGTTTAATTTTTCTTGGAGCATTAAGAGACCACATCTTACTTAATAAGGGATTTGTACTTGGTTCTAGCAGCTTTATATCCGTATTGGATACTTTTGAGTGCATTGCAAGTTCATATCCCGACTTAACAGAATACAAACCTGATTCTGTATGAATCCAACAAAATCCGTCTTCTTTACAATATAGCTGAGGCGAATACTCATAATCAGCGGGATATCGTTTAGATCGCAGATGGAATGGAGGACATCTTCTCTCGAAAGCTGTGTTTGCTGATCTATAAGAGAATTAACATACATATTAGGATCTCTACCAAGCCCGTTGTCTTTTGCCAATCTTGGGGGATTTTCTGGGATCCAATGATCAAACCAAACTTTTGTATTATATCCAGACCCGATAGATTTTCTTAGTCCTTCCTTGAGTAAAGTTTGAGCTGCTAGAATGCTCCTCCACCCATACGAAGGGGATGCTGACGTTTTAACCTCCAGAGGATTAACGAATCTGTAGTACATTCCTTTCAGAACTCTAGCAATGAGATAAGATGGGTAATGGATCAATCTCCATAGCTGTTTCGCCAGTAATACGAGATTAAAGCTTTTCAGATCCCGAAAACCTAATCCACCTTGATCCATAGGTTTACAGATCTTGTCCTATGCAATCCAGTGCAGGCCTCTGTTATTTTTTTTGGTACTCCACCAGAATTTAGCAATGGCCCCTTTAAGCTTATTAATAATCTCCTGGGGAAGAAGAAAGCAGGACATCACATAGGTCGGTAGTGCTTGTGCTACTGATTTAATGAGGATCTCTTTTCCCCCCTTAGATAGAAGTTTTGTCGACCAAGAACTTATTCTCGAGTTCAATCTATATCCCTTATGAATGCAAAAACCTGGCGTTTAGATCCACAAATTTTCTCCGGGAGATCCATATACATCCCCATACCGCCTTCTCTTGAGAACCCCATCACTCTTTTAATATTCTCCTTTACTCCTTGTTCGACTTTGCTGCCAAAGAATATAGACGACTTTGCCGGATTCAATTGTTGTCCTGAGACGCTACCATAACATTGTATAATTTTCGTTATCTCAGCACATTACTGGATATCTACTCTACAGAAAAATAAGCTATCGTCTGCAAAGAGAAGATGCAAAATTCCTAGACTGGCTCTGGCAATTTTAAGGTCTATAATTTTTCCTTCTGCTTCCGCTCCTTTGAGTTGGGATATTAGAGCTTCTGTCAAGATAATAAAGAGGAAAAGAGACAGAGGATCACCTTGACGGAGTACACGAGATGGAATAATATTCCCTTTTGGTTCACCGTTCAGTAGAACTTTATACGAGACAGATGATATACACCACAAGATCCATGAAACCCATACTTCCGAGAAACCCATCTTAAGCATGCAGGCTTTTAGAAAGCTCCATTATACTCGGTCATATGCCTTACTCATGTCCGTTTTAATCGCCACAAACTTCTCTTTACAAATTGGATTGGTATGAAGAGCATGAAAAAATTCCTGAGCAATCAGGATATTATCTGAAATATGGCGTCGAGCCATAAAGGCTGAATGAGTCTCCGAGATTAGCTTCGGAAGGAGTAGCTTCAAACGTCTACATAAAATTTTTGAGATTATTTTGTAGCTGACATTGCAAAGGCTTATTGGTCGGAACTCAGCCATCTCTCTGGGTCTCTCTATCTTCGGGATCAGACAAATATTGTTCTGGTTAAGTCGGGCGTAAAAAAAATTCAAGGAAAATAATTCTTTGACGGTCGAGATAATTTCATTCGCTGTAATATCCAGGAATCAATGATAAAAGAGACCTGTCATCCCATCTGGACCGGGTGCCTTCTTCAGATATATCGATTTGATAGCCTCTAAAATTTCTGAATCTGACAAGGGGCGAATGAGAGAAGCGTTCATTTCCTGGGACACTGAGGGAGAGACGAAATGGAGGGCTTCTCCGAAATTATCGGGATTTGATGTGGTAAACAGATTCTGAAAGTATGAGGTTGCGACCTGTTCTATACCTTCTTCATTTTCCACCCAAGTGCCACGAGAATTTTTTAATTTCGTGATCCTATTCCTTGCTCGCCGCTGTTTGGTTGTAGCATAAAAAAACTTAGTATTCTGGTCTTCTTCCTTCAACCAAAGTGTTCTACTCTTCTGTTTCCAGTAGAGCTCTTCTTCTCTAAAAACGGAACACAAATTCCATTTAAGATTCATGATCGCTTCACTCGGGATATTATCATCCGATTATGCTTTTTCCAATTGATCTTTAATGGCCGCTATCTTATTTTCTGAGTTCGTCGGGTTGGATCTTTTCCATTTCACAATGGCTTTGCGAACATTTACAATCTTGAAATGCAGATCACCTGATAACCCCCCATCCACTAGGCTCCAACCTTCCGTGATAGCTTCTTTTAGACCATCTCTACCAAGCCAGCGCTTGTCAAATTTAAAGCTGCGTTGGACTCTTACCTCACACCATTGGATTCTGGCCAGAACAGGCCGATGATCTGACCCCATAGTCTCAAGTACTCCACATTTGTGTGGGAAAAAAGGTGAAGACATTCTTCATTACCCAATGCACGATCTAGGCAGCATTGAACTTTCCCTGAGCTCCGGTAACCCAGCAAGAGAGGGAATTCCCTTTAAAGGGAAATTTTAGCATTCCGCAGTCTGCGATCATGGTCTTGAAAGGGAGAAAGGAGGACTCCGCACGTCTACCTCCTCCCCTTTTTTCATGGCTTCTTGTAATCTCATTTAAATCTCCTATCAGGAACCATGCTCCTGATTGGCCCAAGCTAGTACGAGTCAAACGTTCCCAAATATATCCACGACACTCAATGACCAGATCACCATAAACAAAAGTCATAAAGATTTTATGTCCCTATATTACTGCTTCAATATCTATCAGTCGCTTGTCATAATAGAGAATTTTCACATTATAAGAATCCATATAAGAAAGAGCAAGTCCACCGCTTCGACCTTTCGGCTCCACAGTGAACAATTTACCAAAAAAAAATCTGAAAATCTTGCATCAAAGAAAATTTGTTTTTTGTTTCACATAAAAAAAGGAAAAGAAGGTGCAAAGAATCTATACAGCTCCTGTAGATGCTGCTGCGTCAAGCCGGCTCCCGTATTTTGACAATTCCATGCAATGGTGTTCATATCTTCTTACTAGGTGGTTTCTGGGACACCACCGAACCTGAAACAATAGAATTTTTTTTGCTTAAAGCAGAATGATTCACCTCACTACGAGGGATAAAAGTGGAGATGGAGTTAGAAAGAGTAGAACGGCTACCCGGTGCTGTCTTCTTATGCGGGGAGGCACGTCCTCTCGCACTCATCATCTTCTTCGAAGCACGGAGTCCTTTAATGCCAGGGCTTCTTCCGGCTTTCTTTTAAGTAGCTCCTCCCCTGGATAATCCTATAAGACCAGCTTCTATCGATTCCTTAGCAGTGGTAATCAACATATTTTCATTCATAATATCCGAAACCAAGGGTACCAACCTGGGAGCCAAGTTCTTATTTGAAATGTCAATGGTTGGTTCTGAGATTACCAGAGTTTTATTTCTGGTAAGACCAACGTCTTTGTGACCTGTCTTCACTCTTGAAATTGGAGTCTCATCTACACGAGCTTTGCCTTTAAGCCTTCTAATTCTTTCTTCTTCCGTTTCCGTTGAATGGGTTATGAGAAGCCCAATACGGTGGTTAGCCCCCTGCTCTTTTGTTACTACAATCTCTAAAATGGTGCGTTGAGAGTTTACTGTCTATTAGCCAACCGAAATGCTGTAAGTGGTGGTATGCATAGTTACCCTCTCGACTTCTTTACACGGTTCTCCACCTGCATAGAGGAAGGCGTTTTCCGCGGTCGCCATTCCAACCGTGGATGAGAGCCGGACTGTCTCGATCGAGAAATAGCTCCAGACCTGTGATTTGTAGCTTGGCGGGAAGGTCTCCGAGCAGCATCCTCCTTTCTCCCCTCAGCTCGATCAATACACTTCCAAACATCAGATACAGCTCGAGGGCCTTGCCCAAATCGTCGTTCTTCTTCATTCTTTGAACCTTAGACTTGCTGATCACGTCCAGAGTATAATCTAGGTATCCAATCTGTTGCTGCATTTTTGCTTCTTTTTTCACCTCTGATTTTCTCCAAATCTGATCTCGATGGAGATAGTCTCGAGTATTCATGCATTGGTGATCTTTGCCTTTTAGGCTCAGAGGACGTTGGGAAGAAGAACCATTGCTAAGTAGAAAGTTTTTGGTTTTCATCATATTGATTTCTAGTCTCTGCTTCCTTCTTAAAGTTCGTTCTCCTTCACTCAAATCTGAGAAATGAGTTTGCAATTATAGCAATGGCGGTAGAGTCCTTCAAATTCAAAATTCACCTTTCCGATATCACTGTTGGAGAAGCCTATCTTCTTCTCAAAGACCAGGGGTCTGTCTGCATTAACCGATACCTGAATTCGAGCCTGCTTTGCATCAATCGCCATTAGAGTGAAGAGGTTTTGCAAATCTCCGAAAACGTTTTGTCATTCCAGAAGTGAATAGGAACTCCTGTCACCTTAATCCAAAAAGGGATAGTGTTCGGAAAATCCTCTCTAGTGAATGGTTCCCAACACTCCAGGGCAAAACTCCATTGATTGAAATGACAATGTCGCTTGCTTAAAACCATCTGGAAATTGTTCTTCGAGTCGAAATCCATTTGAAAACGCCCGTTTCCCAAGTTGATCCCACAAACTCTTCCTTCTACATTCCTTATCCTTGCCTTTGGGAGTTGAGAGATCAAAGCTTTGATGCTTCTCCCATTTAGGTGAAAGACATGACCATTAAGCGTAAGCTTAAAGCATTCTGAAACAGCAGCTAAATCACAATCCGGAATCCTGATGATGTCATCTTCCAAATCCAGACGTCTGCGAGTCTGGGTCGAGCCTTCTCTGCGACGAACAACATCCATAGATCCAATGTTAGAGGGATTCATATTGCAGATCAAGAGTAGGATCAAACAAACCACATATAATCAACCAATAGAGACAAGAGAACACAGAATCTTCCTAAAACCAGTAGATCTTGGGATCCAAAACGAGAGCGGCTCAGCAACGAGTGGTATGAAACGTAGCAATAGCTAGAGACCAAAAGAGTTATCAGAGAAGACGGAGACTACGGTCATGAGATACGAAGATTAGGTTACGTAGCAGAGAAGCTAGAATAAAAACTGGAGAAACATTACCCCAGGGATCAAAAGGAAAGCGCCAGTGCAGCCTAAGGAGTGTGGATAGTCTCCCTTGTGTTGCAGCTAATGATCCCGAGAAAAATGAGTACTGTTATCGGTGTCCGCAGATTCAGATCTGTGAATCGCCCCTTCTATCGCCTGGATGCCCTAGCGCCGTTATCAAGCTGATGTACACAAGTGCTTTTCCATACTTTGTTAAGCTTAAGTCATTAAAAAATTGAAATATCTATACGTTTCGTTTTTTTAAACAGCAATTCGTGATAATTGATTAAATTTGTTACTTCCTCTGTTTTTTAAATAAGTGTCGTTTAAGGTTTTTTCACACATATTAAGAAAACCATCAAATTTTCTATCTTACCTTTACCCTATATAATGTGTTCACGCTTATTAATGTAGGGGTAAAACAGGAAATTTTAACTAAATACTGCATTGGAAATGTAAAACGACATTTATTTTGAAACAAAAATATAATCCTAAAACGACACTTAATATGAAACGGAGGGAGTATATCTTTGTGCCAACTTTCTGAATCTATTGTATTCCTTTTTTAAACTCAAGAACATAAATTTTCTACAATTATCCTTCTATATAAAGATGTGCATATATAACAAATAGATTATTTTTATAATTCTTACTTAATTTTAGGAAGCACACCAAAATTCTCTTTTGTTAGATTTACAAAATAGTAATTAGTTTTTAATTTCTTTGATATAAATTAGAAACTATATATTATAACTATGTTCTATATATAAAGCAAACAGTTTATAATTTCTTCACATGTAAAAGGCTCTAAACCTTTTTATTGATTTCCTTACCACGACTTTATAGATAACATGATGGAAATTACCACAACGCGATTACGATCAGTGTTTAGTTGATTTGGTTACTATTTTTATCGTCATGGGTATTGCTATTTCTCTTGCTTGCTCCTCGTTGGGTCACGGCTATGGTGGTTTCAAAAGATCATCTTTTTGACGAGGTTGTCCAATTTAAGGGTCTCTTTATACCCGCTACTCCGCTAGGGTCTGGTATTACTTTTAGGGTATTATGACGAGGGTCTTTAGTTGAAATTGCCAAGATATGGATAGTAAATGGACTATCAATTATTTACGAGAAATTTTGTTTAAACACAAGTCTCACTTTTTTTCTCTTTCAGAGACTAAACATGATTCCTATTTTGTTCAAGGGTTTCAGTTTCATTTTGGTTATGAAAAGCTGTTTACGTGGACCCACATGGTTCGAGTGGTGGTTTAGCTCTATACTATAAGATTTTTTTCAACTTTACTATTCTGTCTGCAAATAAGAGGATCATTGATGTTGAGACGGAATTTCAGGGCCACAAGATCTATCTTTCTTTTGTCTGTGGAGACCCTCTTCAAAAATATAGACTGGAAAAGATTGACGAGAATTGGTTTACTCAGAAATGAACTTTGGGTTTTTTTTTCTTTTTGCTAACTGATAATTTTACTATGAATAGTTTACTTCATTTTACATAAGCTTGAAGAAACAGAGGACAAGTGCGATACAGATTCCATTTAGTAGCAGAAATTAGCGTGGTGCTAGCATATCAGCATAAATGTTTCCTTGTGGAGGTTGATAGACAAACTTAACAGAAATAAAACATAAGCGCCATTGGTGAATCGTAAGTAGATAAGGTTGTAGTCAGAGATGTCTTCCGTGCTGATTTAAAAAGACGATTGAGATTGAGATTATCACCCTCAAAGATAATGTTTTTGTATCCCAAAGACCATGCAGCTTGCATTGCCCATATTAAGGCTGTACATTCAGCTTCATCAACCTGGTGTCTGCCTTCAAAGCAGCCCATACGACAGTCTAAAAAACTTCCTTTATGGTCTCGAATAATCCACCCCAAACCTGATTCCGCATTTCCATTATGATGAGATACATCATAGTTGCAGTTAACCTTCCCCCTAGGTGGACGTCGCCAGCGATTGTTAGGAGTGTGTATTGGACGTGTTCGAGAAGAAGAAGGTACATGTGTTGCATGCATTAGCCAATCGTTGATATCCTGAGACGTTTTTGGAATAAGTGTGCTTAGCATCAAATGTTTTGTTGGAGAATAACAATCCATTCCGACTTGTTCATATACACCTTAAGATCCAAAAAGGTAGAGCACCCATAGCTTCTGGTGTCATGGACCGTTTTCAGAGATGAATTAGTAAAAGCATCCAATTCTCTAATAAATCTGGTGCATCAGATATTAAGGAAAACAGTAGAGATAAATGCCATACGTCTATCACATACGGGCATGTAAAGAAAGTATGTAAAGTCGTTTCTTCTGCATAGAGGCAGTGAGGGCAAAGAGGATCAATCTGAATATGACGTGCCTTGAGATTGCTCTTAAGTGCCAAAACTTTAGCTAACAGTCGCCATATAAAATGTTGTAGTTTCGGAGGAAGAGGTAAATGCCAAATGGCTTTTGCAAGCTCCGGATGTGTAGCCAGTGGAGGCGTTTCAGACTCATTAGTGACAGTAGAGGTTGTCTTAGCAAGATGATAGCCTGACTTAACTGAATAGACACATGTGTTAGTATATCTCCATACCTTATCAGAATCCATCGAAAGCGAGAGATAAAAGTTCCAAATTGCAGTGTGATCATTCTGGTCAATGAGATCGGTTAACTCTGCTTGGTCCACTGTCTTGTTGTTTGATCAATTAAGGTACTGACGGCTAAATCTGGATATGTATATGGTAGTAATAGAGGGGATCCATCTCTCACAGAAGTACCATTCTCAGTCATTGATAGCCAACTATCTGAAAGTTTAGTGTTTCGTCCATCACCGATTTGCAAAGTAAGACTTTGGCATAGTAGATTTCGACCAAAGAGGAGCGAGTGCTCAACCATAGGAAGGTTGAGTGCCCTTTTGTGGCTTTCAAAATATATGTGTATTTGAAGTAACGGGCTTTGAAAACTCGTGAAACAAGAGCATGTGGTCTTTGTATGATTTTCCAGAATTGATTCGCTAATAAGGCTTGGTTAAATAAATGAAGATCTAGAAAGCCAAGTCCACCTTGTTGTTTATAGAAGCCTGATTTCTTCCATGCTACCTATGACATCTTTCTTTTGTCTGAGGTTGATCTCCACCAAAATCTTCCCAATATACTATCAATGTCTGAACAGATTTCTTGAGGCAGTTTAAACACATCCATAGAAAATACCAGCATAGCCATTGGATCTCGGCGATGGTAGGTGCCTTGTATTTTCTCTCTATTTGATCAACAACGTTCTTGTATTCTTCGGGAAGGGCCATCGAGAATTGGTTCAACTGCATCTTCATGTTCGTACTTTTTCCTCAGAATAGCAAGGTTATCAATACACACCTTGAGTCCCTGCATATACGAGTAACAATAACCTCAAATTTTTAACAATCATTAAAAATCTAACTCCCACTAACATCCCTTAGATTCTTAAAATCTTTATTGTAAGAATATTTACAAGAATTCCTAAATATACAAAACTTTTTATTATTTGTTACAAATTTAACTAATCTCTTAACTTTTAAAATCAAATAACTCTTAAAAATCTAACTCCCAATAATTTTTAGGGATCATAAAGATACGATGGATGGTGGTTTGCAAAGGTGTTTGTGGGAAATATTGCAGGATATTGGTATATTAGGGATTACCATTGTTCTATTAATTGTAATGAGTACACGTGGTGATTGCGTCTTTCGTTTCTAGCATTCAGAAAACTTTCTTCGTCATTTTGAATGCTTCTTAGTTCTTGTGATATACACGGAATGCACGATCATTACAAATATGTCTCAATCTTGTCTCATTTCCAAAAATGGTTCAGGAAAAAAGGTGATGGTGACAACGCAACATTTGAAGATCGTGGTCATCCATTTTAACAAATCAGAGTTAACCAAAGGTTATTCGAAAACTCTGATTAGACGATGCATGAATCCAAAGTTGCATGGCATGAAAACTTTGACGTACATGGTACCATACATTTGGAAAATGAGGATCGCATTTTCAGGAGTGAATCTAGGTCTCGAGCGTTTCCAGATGAGGAGGATAATGAGCGGTGATGAAGATGGCTCCCTTCCACTTTGGCTCATATATGCAAAACTTGTAACTATTAAACAAAACTTTAAATAATACTCTTTTATTTATATTTTATAGATTTACAAGTTTTTATTAAATTTATAATTTTCAAGTGTTTTATGTACTTTTTCATTGAGGACTATTAAAAAAACTTTTTACTTTCAAAAACTAATAACTATACATGCTTAAATTTACAAATTAATATTGACTTATTTATAGTTATAAGGAAGTGTCGAGTGCGTAAATGTTAAGACAATTCTAAGAAATAGCACACTTTCATGTTTTTGTCACAAAATAATACATTAGATTGAAAATGACAAAATAGCATTTATTAAAGAGGAAAAATAATATTATACATTTAATACTCATTCGTTTTTTCTCAATTTTGCAACCCTAAACTTTAAACCCTAAAATTTAAATCCTAATTAATCATTTGTGAACCCAATGTCACTAATCTAATACATTTAAAAATTATTAAAGTGTGTTATTATTGTCATTTTTCTTGTTGTGCTATTTTTGGGACAAAAAGATCAAACATCAAAGTGTGATATTTGAGAGTATTTCTCTAAAGGGTGACTTTGCTAACTAACCCTGAAGACTAAGTCAATTTGCAGAATAGAACACCTTATAGTTTTAATTTGCAAAATAATTTTTATGACTATTTTGCCCTTTTCGATCATAAGGTTAACCTCTCCAAAACAATATAACAGTTTTGCTCACAACTAACATCCGTTTTATGTTAACAGTCATGAGCCTTTACATGTTTCCATTCATATTATTTGCAACAAATGATTAGTGATATATATTAACAGAAATAGTTAACAAAAACTAAATCCTAAATCCAAGGATTAGTGAACCCAACTGTTTTCTAAACCCTAAACTCTAAGCCATAAATCCTAAACCAAAAACTAAACCCTAAATAAAAGGATTTGTGAACCCAACTGAATTTTAAACCTTAATTCATATGCCCTAAACCAAAAAACTAAACTCTAAATCCAAGGATTAGTGAACCCAACTATAATCTAAACCTTAAATGCAATACTTGAACCTCAAGATCTAAACCCTAAATCCTAAACCAAAAATTAAACCCTAAATCTAAGGATTAGTGAACTCAACTAAGCCTTCAACCCTATATTTAATGAAATTAAAACGTAATTGAATATTTGTATATTAGTATTATTTCATATGTTGATGGAAACTTTTATATGTTGATATAAATATTTAAATATAAATTCTATAAAAATACTGTTCATCTTCTTCATCTAAACTGTTGATTTTTTTTGTTATACTATCATGTTTTCAGTTAATGCATACGGAAACTGCATATATTTCACCACATAAGATCCATCAGTTTCTTTTGCAAATCTCATCTCTTATCTATCACATGGAAGCTTATATTACCAACGGAAATGAACCGTCGCACAACCGCACACGTAATCACAAGAATTTCTTAAAAAATGTTTGATTTTTTTTTGAGAGATTAAAACAAGAAATTATTGTATTAGTCACTTAAGAAAAGAAAATAAAGCTGTATAAATCAAAATGCCATTTGACTATTTGCCGAAGAGTAAAGTGTACATACACACATGAAAAATGTTAGATATTATGTTTTTCAAAAGAGGATTTCTGGGCAAATTTTGACCCATTCAAAGGCTATTAGACCAAGTTACTCTTCTTTAAATGTTATATGTATATATAACTAAACATTGATTATTTTTAATATATGCTACAAACAAAACAGGAAAATCAATCTAAAAGTATAAAATAGAGTTAATTATATAAAAAAAAACTCAATTTACAATAAAATCCTAAAACAAACTTTTTATCTATTAAAAAAGAAACTGACATTTTAAAAATGATTTTTCATTATTTTTATTCTCTTTGTCTCTCTCCCACTTTTCTTCTTTGCAGGAGTAGGAACAGTGCTAGTGTTAAAAGGGAAGACGCCCTCTGCTGACGAAAAAAGGAAACAAAAGAGACAGTCGTCTCTCCGTACGCTTAAACCGATTCTTCTTTTTCTTCTCTCCCAAATAGCACAGACAAAAACCAAATCTCTTTTTCTTTCTCCTGTTTCTTCCTTCTCCTTCTGCTCTGTTCTTTCTGTTCTCCTTTTAGAAACTCCCAGAGGTCACATTGTTGTGTTGTGTGTATGACTACAAACTTGACTTCTCGATGTTTGAACAGAACAAGTTCATAGACAATGTTGGGTTTCTTCCGGGTGGTTTGAGAAGACGAGCTTCGTATACTCCAACTTCCTCCTCCGACGGATTTCGCTTTCCGGTGACCGTACAACCTCCACGACGCCGTTTTCAAACCCATTTGTGAACCAACAGTCTCGTAGGAACCTTCTAAGGCTGAACACGAGAGCTTCCATGGCCGATATGGATTTTGGTTTGTGTCAGAGTCTCAGTAAAATGAGAGTCTCCGATGAAGAAAGGAGTGTTCTTTTCACCGAATCTCATCCGTCTCTGGGTTTCTCCGGCTCCAGAAATCTTCGTGGATGTTCCAGATTCGACCAGGATCTGACACTTTACGAGTCGTTTCTAGAAGCTTCCTCTCGTCGTCAACGTTTAGTGCAGAGCTCTCATGGTGAAGTATCTATTGGTGGTGATGGTGATTACCACAGGCTTAGGTTGCTTGGTGTGGAAGACTATCCTAAACCTAACCCTAACCACAGAGGTTTTACAGAGTACAAAGACTACACCTTGGAGCAAATTAATCAACAAATCCCGCAAGATTTTCAAGAAATCAGAGGAAATAGGATCTTTCAACCTCTTTCAGCCATGGGAGGTTCTCAAGATCGTGAGGGTTCTGCTAACTCCATGAAGGAAGATTTGTCTCTAGTTCTTGCCTCCATTGTTGGATTTTACGGTTCGGTGTACTTAATGGCAAAAGATCAAATGGGTTGTCAGATTTTACAGAAGCTGGTCGGAGGAAGCTTTCGTGATGCTATGGTTGTATTCAGAGAAGTGATTAATCATGTAATCGAACTTGGAGTGGATCCGTTTGGGAATTTTCTCATACAAAAGCTTATCCAAGTCTGCAACGAAGAACAGAGAACACAAATCCTCATTATGTTGACCTCGAAACCTGGACTGCTTGTCAATATATCGGTCCACAAGTATGGGTAAGCCTTACTTCCAAATACAAATATTAGTCCATTAGATATTATTGTAGGATAAAAGCATTTAGTATATTATTTTAAAAAGTTAAAAATTTAAATGTGCAGAGATGAAACTTAGTTACATCTTTGTGGATTTTTCTTGATTCACGAGAAAGATGAAACCTATGATATTTATGGAAAGGGAAAAAGTTGAGATCTTTACAAGATTTGTCAGCACTTCTTGGTAGAAAAAAAAGATGACTTGTTTTTTTACTGATTTGAAACCTTTGATAAAACATTTCAAGCTCATGGACTTTGACTTGACGATTCATGTTTTTTTGGAAATGTTGAAATATTAAGGTAAAAGCTGAGACCTTTTTGCTACATGTTTTCAAAATTGAGACAGGACAAGAGTTGTGCAGAAGCTGATTGAGACAATGAGTACAAAGGCACAAATCAATCTGGTTAAGTCAGCTCTTAGNCTGGTTAGAGATGTAAATGGAAACCATGTTATACAAAGTTGCTTAAAATCCCTTGGCCCTGATGATAACAAGGTTTTAACATAATCTCTTCCTCTTCATGTTCTTGAAAATTTGATGAATGTGTATTAACTTAATTATACTTAATTTGCAGTTCGTTTTGGAGGGTGTTACGAGGTTTTGTGCTGCAATTGCGACTCATCCCCTTGGAAGCTGTGTCCTGCAACACTGCGTTAAATACTCAGTTGGTGCGGACCGTGAGAATCTCATTGCTGAAATATCAAGAAACTCTCTCCACCTTGCACAAGACCCTTACGGGTAACAACAATAATGATTATGAAATGATGCTTATACATAAACCGGTTTGCTATCTAGATACTATACATTATTGTGAGTAATGCTCACATGTGAAACCGGTTCAACTTTATATACCTTTTTATGTGTGTGAAATCTGATCTCAGGAACTATGCGGTGCAATATATAATAGAGCAGAAGTTGGGAGAAGTAAATGTTATGTTCGAGTTAAGAGGGAACTATGTGAAATTGGCTACACAGAAGTTTAGCAGTCATGTGGTGGAGAAATGTCTTATACATTATCCAACGAGCAGATCTCAGATCGTGCGTGAACTCGTCTCTGTTCCAAACTTCGAACATCTTCTCCAAGACCCTTTTGCTAATTACGTTATCCAGTCTGCTCTATCAACAACTAAGGTTAGTTTAAGTCCAGTGGTCGTATTTTGTAACATGCTCAAAAGCAGAGTAACAGAACTGGTTTTGGATTTGCGTAGGGCTATGTTCGGGCGAGTTTGGTGAAGAAAGTAAAAAGATTTGGAAGCCTAAGGATGAATCAATATTG
>OVBB01001228.1:0-15254 GCA_900406415.1 Isatis lusitanica | reverse complement strand
CTCGACTCAGAAAACGATGTCGTAGGGACTGAGTGGTTGTTTTTAAGCATGTAAAGTCCCACATCGGAAGAATATGGTTACGACTTGATGTATATATAAGATTACCTCACAGTTACTGTACGTCGAGCTCAGTAACGTGTGCTTGTGATCCAAGTGGAGACTTTAAGGTGATGGGACGCTGGACCGATATATTGGGTCGGGTTCGGGTCTGGCTTATATCTGGCCTGCCCATTCCAAGCCGGGAGTTGAGGATTCGGACTCGAGCGAAGGCTTGTGGTTCGGTCTCTCTTAGAGCGGAGGAGACTGCGTGAGGCTGGTTTCACAGAGCAGCGTCCACCTCCCGCTCTCGGCGGTGGAAGGATTACGGGCCGGTGCCTTCCGAGCTCACTATGACCCAGTAAGCCGTCTTCAATTGGACCATCACCTTCTTAATTTTTTTTGACTTCGCTGTTATGATGTCTCATCACCATCATCCTCATTGCCTCCTCTTACTTTGTGGGGGTAATCAGATTCTGATTCATCTATTTTGTATCATTAGGGCTACGAGGTACTCACACGATTTATTAACTTCTTGAGGATATATAAAATCTCATACTCTTTATCGATTTCGTGTGTGTGATATGTTTTTGCGTGATATTTTCAGCTCGGAACTGCTAGGATATTTGGATATGAGATCAGTTAAAGACTCGTTGATGTACTATGGCTTCAACACAATGTTACTAACGCTGTTAGTTTTCCACATATATTGGTGGTATCTCTCATATGTGCGATGATCATAAGACAGCTTGAAAACAGAGGAAAAGTGGGAGAAGACATAAGATCAGGTAATATTTTTTTTAAGATTAAAAACTTTGCTTATATGAGATCAATGATTGCGAGAATCTGTTCCATAAGCATTAATTTAACCAACACACATTCGATCAGACGATCACTATTCTTTATGAATACTCTATAGTAACTGTAGCTTGGCCTATTTTGTCGTGTCTTTAGAAGTTTCGATTGATTCCCTTTTTTATTACATCAGTGGCAGATTCGGAGGATGATGATGCTTAGGGTCAGGGTGAAAATGCTGTCCAGATATCTCAAACGGCACTTTTCGCATTGCTATTATTGATGAGTACAGAGAAAACAAATTTTTAATTTCCAATTTTGGATTAGAAATAGTAGAGCAAAGTTTTTTGTTTTCCATTTTGTAAATGAAAATTTTAACTCCTTTTTTGGTTAATAAATCTGAAAGTAACTAATTTAGTTGACAGTGCTAAACTCCTTTAAAGAAGAGTGTCTTTTTGTATGGTCTTAACTACAACATAGGCCGGCTACTGACTACTGTATGTCTGTATCCATATTCTTATTACGCGATAGTTAGACGCTTATGCTAGGTATTTAGGGAAGTAAAAGCTTGTTGTTATATCATCAATGTAGGAGTATCGTACTAGTTAAACTAAAAAATTTAGTAATTGTGTATCGCGTTACTGCGAAGGCCCACAAAGATATAACACAAAATTTAGTCAAATGGTCCACGAATGTAAAGCTCAGGCCCATTCTATCTTTGATTGAGGCAAAAGATGATATGATTTGATATATTGATCCAAAACATAAGATATAAATCTTTTTTTTTTTTTTTTTTTGTTGCTGTGACCATGCTTTACCATAAAATCTTTGAGAGTTTGTCAGAATCATAAATCCAACTCCCAATCGAAATTAGAATAATCTAAAGTAACCATTAACATGTCGACTAAAATTGGCAAAATGTAAATAATTATCGCGCCAGGTAGGGGTCGAACCTACGGCCTTCTGCTTAGGAAACAGACGCTCTATCCACTGAGCTACAGGCGCTTGTTTGATGATGTTATATCTCTATTAACCTATATATAAATGTTTGTCCAAAAAAAAAATTCTATATGGATTATCTTAGCTCTAATACACAACCACGTTCCTTTTTACGTGTAGAAAGATGCGCATTGAGGGTTCTTTATAACTTCAAACGAATAAACTAACTTAAGAAACTGAAATGAAATGTCAAAATCAAAATTTTTAGTTGGATGAATTCAGAACAGTTTAAGAGTTTTTCGATAACGAATATACTGCATAACACCATAACTCCTACACAATTCAAATCCAGGCTACATTTTCTACTTTCGTTCAAAAAGATGTGACAATACAACTGTTTTTTATTTAGTAGATAATACTAATAGATTAGTAATCAATAAGGAAATTTGATATCAACGATTTTACTCAAGTTTAAAATACTCGACGGAGCTCCAAAAACCTGTTTAATTATTGAGATCACCAACCATTCAACAAACGTTGGACTCAACCTAACCTTACACAATTATTCATATATACCTATTCTAGGCTAAATTTTTAATTCTAATACTTATTATAGGCTAAATTTAAAATTTAATATAACTGTTATATATAGTTTCCAGACCGAAATGGCGATTGCTTGTGAATTGATCTTTAATAATAGATTGAAATTTTTTTTTTTTTTGTTAGTAGTCCAGTTTATTTTAGAATCCAACGTGTAAATCGTTGAATTTGTTTAGATATATTCCAAATCCAGCATGAAATAACTAATGTTTTAATTATTTGTATTTCTTTAACGTAACGGACGTTTTCATTTGGAAAATGTTCAGATTTTAAAATAAAATCTCAAATTTCCAAACTTTACTGCGAACCAGTTTGACCTGGGTTTAATTAAAGTAAACCGCAATGAAACATACATGTCGCTAACTAGACAAGGGGAAATATATAAATATGTCAGATTAATTATTGCAAAGACATGTCGCTAACTGAATCCCTTTAGAACGTGCGTGAAAGCCAGGTGCTTTTGAGTTTTGAGAAGTAGTGAAAGCTAGCTAGAAGCACTTCCATTCGGTTGAGATACTCTCCAAAGTATCTCATCTATAAAATATAAATATTTTTAATATAGCTTTATTATATAATTAAAATTTAACCTAAGGAATAAAATTAAGTTAAGTATATACTGACATGTGTAAAATAGATAGCTACAGAGTATTTCAAAAGTTCTCAAATTAGATATTCTTGTAATTCTCTCTCTCTTTTCTTCTATAAATTTTGTTAGTTTTTTTAATGTGAGAACTCCATTGAAATACTTTCAATAGACATACTCTAAGAGAAATTGGATTAATGTATACTATTTTAAAAAAAAAAGCAAACTGAAGTTGCCGAAGTTTTTTTTTTTTTTGAATGACGGTTTTTTTGCAGAAGTCCTTTTTGTTTCCTCTCAAAAACTATAATTTTGTCTTGGATATTTTAATGTAAATATCTTAATAGTACAATCTTTCTCAATACTATTATTTTCCAATAGTATTTAAAGCATTAGGGAGATTGTGATGCCTATTTCAGTAGTCTTCTGAACAAAAAATTGTAGATTTGCGAGGTTAAATCGATTGATCCAACCACATTACTGGAAAACTATTTCATAGTAATATTAAATTGATGGTTACCGTATATTTATGTATGCATACACACTTTCTTAACGATCAAAATAGTATATTTATTTATTTATTTATAAAAAAAAAAAAATAGTATATTTATAATTTCTTTTTTGTCATCTAGTATATTTATAATTGTAAGCAATGTTTTAATTTATTCACTAGATCGAAATATGTTTGTCCGTAAACCTTTTCGAGCTAATTAACTATATATCTGCGAATGATTTATAGGTAGTCGGAGATATATAATATATTTTTCCGTAATTTTTATAATATTTTAATATGTACTTTTATTTATAAAGATTATTATATATAGTTAGAACTTAGAAGTTAGAAGAGACCCTCTTTTCGATATTTCTTGTAGACGAAGTACTTTCGCGAAGTTTTTTGGATTTTTTTGCGTTCTCTCCACAATTCTACTTTTCACTACAGTGGACCCTGCATGTTTAACTTTCTCTCCTCTCTGTTGAGTCACATTCGTTTTCATATATCCTCTCTGCTCTATTTCGATACATACTTTGTCTTTATATAGCTGAGGGAAGAATAATTGATATGAGGCCTACTCGGACAAGTGACTACTAGATGATTGTCATCGCTTAGTTAGTTTCTTCTTCTTCTGTACTGATATAACCAATCAGATATTAATACTTCTTTTTGTTAAATAAATTCTCTTATTCATTGAATATAATTTTATGATTTCACAATAAAAGCTATAGGAATTAAAATATTTTTAAGATAAGAAAATGTATACTTTTATATAATTTCTTTCCGGGATTTAACGTCGTCAATTCATGGGTTTGCATAATGAGTTTAAAGGACAGATAAGTGGTACGTACATGTACAAGGGGCCAAAGGCAATCGACCACGTCTTTTTCCCATGCCAAAGTTTAATATATATGCATTTGGATATACTTAACGCTAACAGATTTTTCTTCTCATGTAGGAGATGTTAGTTATAATAATTTCGCTTGATTTAATTATGTAAAAAAAATTAAAAGAACAATCAAGTGGTAGTGTGGTACAAAGGCAATCCACCACGTCAAGCTAAAGTTGAAATTTTATATATATAGTATTACTTAGCGCTTAAAATTTCTCGTGTATATAATAATGATTTCGCTTTGGTTTAATTGTAATATTTCAAAGAAAATAAACTAACCTGTTACATTAATTTGGTTTAGGAATGGGTTGATTGATAAAAGCATGTGAAGTTAATATCAAATCACTTAATGAATTTCACATTATATATTTGTAATTAAAATATAAAAATAGGTAAACTTTTAATTGAAAAATACTGATAAAATCACGAAATGGGTTTCATAATTATATGATTTACTAATCAGAATCCAAATTTTACATTAGTAATTTTTTGTATACATGTTTTGTCCGCAAACTATACTTGTCATAATCAGTTAAAGATAGAGACATGTGTGTCAGTGTGTGTTTGAGTGTAAGAGAGAGAGAGAGTGGGGACTGGTTGCCATATTTGGTCAAAGGTTTCCATTTTAAGATGTTCCAAAAATGGATTAGGAAATATTATATTTTATCTAAGACATCAAAGTATTCAGTGATACTGAATCCTGAAACTTTGCTTCGTTGCTTTCCCTATAAAGCTGGCAACTTCGTTTCGAATGAAGGGGTTCAACTAGACAGCACTAGACAGCAAAAATTATTTTCAAACGGGGTCATGTCTTGAAACTCCAGAATTTTTTTTTTTTTTGCCACAACTCCAGAATCTTTGACTCTTATCTTTGTACAAAAAGCTCAAAAACTGTGTTTAATTGAGTCTCGTTCCGGGCTAAAAATTTAGGAAACAAGTTTGGTGTGAGAATGAGGAAGAAGGCAAATTAGGACCATCTGATTGAAAACGGTTTTAAACTCAGACACCGTTCCATGTCTGCCATCATCGGTGACAAGTCTCGTGACCAGGTAAAATCTTTGTTCTAGCTTCCAGAGAATTTCAACTTTGCTTTTTCCTTGGAAGCATTTTTTTTTTGTTTTTCTGGAGAAGATATGATACCTTTTGCTTTCGTTATGTAACAGATATTTAATCTTCATCACATTTTTTTCAGAATCGGTGGTGAAGTCTAACACAAGTGTGCTCTAGTGCTACACGGACAGACTCGACATTAGTAGGTCCGATCTATCATCCTTGTGTTTCAGAAAATATAACATTCCCAAAATTGAAACTTTACATGAAACGTTGTTATTAGAACATTCTTATTAGTTTGTTTGTTTTGTTTTGGTCTTTCCATGTCGAGAATGATAGATCCTTACTTTGTGAACTATTTTAAGCAAAATCGTGGAATTCCTTTGTGTCATCAAGAGAAATGGAACCAAGTTGGGATAGTTAATAACTTGGTGGTCAAAATTAAATAGTGAAATTGGTTTTGTGCGCAGTCACAATAAAAAACTTTGGAAGCAGTTGAAGAAGACGCAAGGAAAGAGGACAATTAGATGATGAAAAACTTGACGCTTTCTCTCTTTTTCTTGATGTTAGGAAAGTAACACATTATTTGTGCAAGAATCACGGGGAATACTTTTGCCATGTGTATCCTGAAGGTAGGCTTGGTTAATGATGTAACAAAATCTCATTGCTGCAACTTACTTACACTTTATACTTAAATTTATGTTTGGAGTTAAATGATGGGCTCTGTTCATATCAGGATGTGCATGATAGATTTCGAACTGAATCGCACGCTGAAACGTCCGGGCGTTTCAATGAACGTTTTCTGTTGTCACTAGCGTCTTGCAAAGCATGCGTTGTCATGGATGATGAGTTGAATAGACTGCCATCTCAGTCATGGCAGTTCCGAGGCAACAATAGTATCAGCGTCGCGGCGATGATCACAATGGCAACCGTGTTGTTGCTATTCAGCCTCTGTGGAGCCACCCCAATCTTGACCATTCACGTAAGAATTTATGACTTTTAGCTACAAGTTCAAACAGAACTTGATTTCACTAACTTAACTTATTGGTTACTTTTTTTTTTCTTGAAATATAGAGTCCAGATGGGGACATTATCGACTGCGTAAACAAAATGGACCAACCAACCTTAAAGCACCCCCTCCTGAAAAATCATGTAATCCAGGTTTGTCCTCTCTTTTTTGAGAATGTTAAGGATTTATTACACTTCAATCCTGTCTCAAATCATATAACATTGTCTCCCTTTTTTGTTTAGGAAACCCCAAGCGATATGGTGAAAACAGAAGAAGAAGGATTTGGTTGGCAAGTTTGGCACGCCGAGGGAACAACGTGCCCCCATGGAACCATTCCTATACGAAGATTCGAAGCAAACGTGTCCCATACCAAATACGAACCGTTGATTCCTGATTCTGCCGACCGAGCGACAAGGAGACATCAGGCAAGTTTCTATATTTCTTTCTTTCGTTTGCAATAGTGATAAACTTAAATATTTTTTACATTAGATTAGATTTATTTTGTTCTTTTTTTTTTTTCCCCTGTTAAATACACTTACCAAAGGTTTCGGATGCTAGTGTCTATCTGTTCACCGCAATATATGTTGAGTTGATTTCCTTTCTTTAAGTTCTTAAGGATGTTCAAATAGTCGAGTTTAAAGTAGCAAGGGAAAATCTAAAATGAAAATCTTAAAAGTTCTCCAAAAGGGGATTTTGAGCTCTCGTCTCTTTTTATATATGGACTAGGATCAAATTTTAATATTAGCTTCGTCTTATTTTGCTTGAGTATGAAACAAAATTATAAAATCCCCTTGAAAACTACATGTAGTGTGGGTGTTTCATGCTCGCATACTATTGGGCGTGATTTTTAATCCAACTAAGAAAATATGGAAAACTTTAAAAAAGAATTAAACTTATGCCAACTAGCTTAAGAACATCTGTTGTCAATAATTTGGTGGTTTTTTGTGTGTGGAAATACCAGTATGCGATCGCGTATGTGAACAGCCAAGAAATATATGGAACCAAAGCCACCATAAACGTCTGGAACCCAATCGTAGAATCAGCCGACGATTTTAGTTTGGCACAGATCTGGCTCTCGTCCGGAGAGTACGAAACCAACGATCTTAACACAATTGAGGCCGGTTGGCAGGTTCGTATTAAATGACTATAATACTATTGTTTCATGTTGATACTTTAAAAATATATCGATTTATCAGAAAATATGTATTGCAAATGACTAACCTTAAAATGATGTTTCTGCTACTTTATTAGGTTTTTCCGAATAGATACGGTGACCACCAAGCAAGATTGTTTACTTATTGGACGGTATGTTTTGCTTTCTATTGATTTTGATTATATAATACGAAGTAAACAAATACAATTAATAAGTATAATTTATACTAATTATTATTGTTATTAAGAATTAGTGCAAAGTTATTTTTAGACTAGAAAAATACTAGAACTTTTGAGTTAAAAACACTTATAAATTTACATATATGTGTGTGTGTGTGTACCAAAGATATAACAAGCCGCATAAATAATTGCATGATTTGAATTTTAAGTGTCAACAGTGCGTTCAAAAATAATTTCTGGTCTTATATATAGGAAGCGTATTAAAGTCATATGAACCCAAACAATTGATTCAACAAGTTTTTGCTAATAACCATTCCCGCCGACTAGAAACAGTAAACTAAAATCCAACACAAAACGAGTTGGGCCTTTTGCCAAACAAAAGTTGTCATTAGGCTTTTAAAACATAAATAAACCTCCAGAAAACCGTAGTGTCTTGCAAAGAAAAACTTTTATAATTATATTTATATATAACCATAATTCAAGAGACCTCTAAGATTAGGAATCTTCCGGGACATTCCAATTGACGAATAAGTATGTCAACAAAAACCAATCTATTTGAACACTAAGGTCCTGATTTTTACATGGTTTTTAGATTTTAGTTTTGGATTTTAGTTTTTCAATTTTTAATTTTACTGTAGATTTTAGTTTTTAAAAAACTTGAATGATAATTTGTTCTGGTTTTTTATTTTTCTAATGATTTTTAGTTTTTATTTTTTGTTTTATATGCTTAAAATTATTAAAAATAAGTTTTATATTTTCAGTATTTTTATAGAAAAAAAACTTAGAAAAATTCATATGTAGTAATAAAATTTCTGTAATAACATATATATATAGGTTATTTCATAATTTTTAAAAAGTTATCTTTTCACTTTTAAAAAGTTTAGGAAAGAATTTTATTAATATATATTATTTCAATAATTTTTATATTAAATTTTGGATGTACAAACGAATATTTTTATTAAATATTATCAGTATGATTTCTTTTTATTTGTTTTTTTACTATATTAATATGAAGAGACAAAAGCCAAGAAATGATAGACTGTGGTTTTTGCTTACAAATAGGTAGTTATTTTAAAAAGAAAAATAGCTTTCCTATAATTTAGAGAATCCATTTAAAGAAAATCTTTATTGGTAAATGAAATGGCTTTTAAAAAAAAACAAAAAACCAAAAATTATTTTAAAACCCATAAACAATCAATGCCTAATACCAGTAATCTATATGTGATCCTACCATGACCTAATGTTTTTCTATCACTTAAAATTTAATAAAGCTATATTAATATAATATAATATAATTTTAATAAAAATAGATTACCACAAAACAATTAAAAATTATTGATTATGTATATATATATTAATATATTAAGATTGTATTGCTAAAATATACAGTTTATATAGATGTTAAAAAAATAAGATATCCAAATTCATTTATAACGGATGATTTGAGATTTATTATCCGGATCGGATCTATCTTTTTCAATATCTGAACTTTTGGAATGGATCTATAATTATATATGCCATCTAAAAAGAGTGGACAAAATAATTGTTAGTATAGAGATATATATAAGTATTTATGAATCAAAAATAACCTTTCTATAATTTATGTATATATCGCAATCTAAATTTGTAAATAATAATAAACGTAATTGTAGTAAATTTCAAAAATAAAAATTAATTGGTTGGATCATATAAATTTTATGCAGAGAGATGCATATCTAACAACTGGATGTTATAGCATCAGTTGTGTTGGGTTTGTGCATGTCAGTAGCCTTATTGCTCTCGACGCTGCGATTAGTCGGACGTCTACCTTTGGAGGGGAACAGTTTGACATCACGATTCAGATCTGGAGGGTGAGTTGATCAATTTTTTTTCTTAATATCAGAAATTATAGATAATTGGGCAATCTAAGCTATGTTTAAAAAAAAAAAAAAAAATCTTAGCTATGTATAGGGAAAAAACTAAACTAAATTTCACCAACTAAGAAACTAAAATGTAAACTTGTAAAGATATAATCTGAACGTTGACCGAATTAAATGTGTATTAGAAAAGAAGGCTTCGGAATTATACAATAGTATTGTTGTTGCTTAAAAAAAAGAGACTCACTAAAATGCGACTAATTATCGTAATTACATAATTTAGCTTCAATCGAGATCTGTTATATGTGGTTTTGAACAACGTGGACCAATCAATCGTACTGATTGGTGATCACTGAGCCGCATGGATTCACATATTTAACCCCCCCACCCCTCTTTATTAGTAGTCTTGGACGTCTATAGTATGGTTTGTACCTTTAAAAGTTTGATTATTATTATGCATTTGTTCTAGTTTAATGTGTACTAACAAATAAATATACAAAAATTGCAGGATCCATTTTCACATAACTGGTGGATGGGCATGGGTCTGAATGTTGTGCCCGTCGGATATTGGCCTGCCGAAATTTTCATAACTCTATCCGATCACGCCACCAAAGTAAAATGGGGTGGGGAAGTATTATACCGTAACAGTTCTGGTATGAACCCTATAACCCAGATGGGTTCTGGGGAATATCCTAATAAAGGTTTTAGAAAAGCCGGATATTTCTGCAATCTTCAGATTGCCCAAGAAAACCATACACTCCTGCCACTTCAGGATTTGTCAATAGGAGCTACTCAGCCAGATTATTATACAATTAAGAAGACTCACAGTAAAAGTTGTGGGAGTCACTTTTACTACGGGGGACCTGGGCCAATGCGTTCTGCGTCGGTTATGGAGGAACCCTTTGTCTTTTACTTTCTTATTTTTGTCATCTGCTTAGTTATTTAGTTTTGAACAATAATTTAATACTATTAAAACTTGAAACATTATGAAAAAACATGTTTTACCATGTTGTATTACAATTCGATAAAAGTTTAAAACTCCATTAAGTTTAATATCGTTAAAATCAATTTTTAACTAATTAATTTATAATATCTTTTAATATCTTTTTCGTTTTTAAATATAAATGATATGATTCCTTTTAAATTATAAAAAATATTATACAAATATTTTTAACTTCTGTCAAGTTTTTTCATTATTAATAATTTGTAATTAATACTAAAAATTATCACAAAGTAATTTTAATTAAATTTTGATCTAAAAATATAATAAATAATTTTGTGAATTTTTTAAAGAAACATAATAATGTAAATTTTTTTTTTGTGGTCAACATCAAATAACTGAAACAGGCTAAATAACGAAATAATAATGTAAATTTGTGTGGATAATTTTAACATTTACATTAGTTTAGTGTTTTTTATGGCGAAAAAATGCTTGGGACTAATTTTTCCTTATATACGCTCTTAATTCATCTGAGATTTTAGATGATGATATATTAAACGGTTTGTTTTGACATGAGCAGGACTTCCAGAACAGTAATCAGTCAGGTTATCCACACTGGATTGGACTTCGGACCACATATCTCGCTTGGATTGTTTGTCACAATACTAGTTTTCATATGTTGTCATTTTATTTTTTTGGTTATTTAGTTTTTTGTTGTTGTTGTTAAGAATGAATTTTTGTAATAAAACCAATATATGTGTTTGTTAACTTTTAATTTATGTTTATGTTTTTTATTATAGTTCTATAAGTGAATTTTTTTTTTTTGGTCAACCTATAAGTGAATTTTGATAGAGTAGTTTTATTTTTGCAATCTTTTTCTAAAATTTTCATAGCACAGAAGCAAAATACTATGAATATGTGTTATTGTATATTATAACGTTAATTGATTTAACATATGTATTATAATAATACTATTTTTATTTCATATACTATAAAGATAAATATGAAACTTTTAAATCATTATTATTAGGCAGATGACGGCTTTATATCTCTAGAGGGAACCACAACAACATCTTAAAGGAGTATTAGGAGAAGGAACTATACAACTTCCGGTTTGAAACCCTTTACCAGTACAGTCGAAAAAGCACATGTACGATAAGTAACTGTCCGTACATAAAGTTTGAGTGCAGTATGTATATTTGATTTTCTCGACCTCTGCACCTACACAACCCCACATAAAAAACATATATGATATTTGTTAATTCTACAGTTATCGTCTTTAAAACCATTATTTCTTACTAAAGATAGTAATAACTAAAGTAAAATTTCGAGATACCTGAAGCCAAAATGTTGTTGTTAAACAAAGAAGCTGCTAATATCACAACTAGAGACAAAGTCACCAAATTTTTTGTGATAGCCATAGTTTTTTAATTCCTTTGAATAAAACATATAGCGATATTTATATAACTTTTGGTCAACATAAATCTCAAGTTGCTTAATTTATTCTTTTTCCTATTAATTGATATTCCATATTGATAGATAAAAAATTTAGTGCTATTTATTTGTATATTTGACCTATTAAATTCTTTTCTGAATTTGGTCAAAAATGATTTATTATTCAAATTATGAATTTGACCACATGCAAGGACCAGAAAATTGTATAAACAATTACTTACTTTGTCTGAACCAATAAGCAATTGGAACTTGTGCAATTATGATAGCTTAGTATAGAAAATTAAATGAACTCTGTAGAAAAAACATAATCTTCTACTAAATTTGTACGTTCTAATCAATTAGCAAAGTATTAATGGAAAACGTTTCACAGTTTTGTTCAATTAGCAAAGTATTAGTAGAAAACGTTTCACAATTTTTTTTCCCAATATTTAAGGGGTGTATTAAATATAGTATTAGGATATATATTTGAAATTATTTAATTTTATGAGTTTTGAAATGATTTTTGTTAAATTAGAGAAGTTGTTATGCGGTTGTTAATTAAAACACATGGGCTTTGGTTTTTAGATACCGTTCGAATGATGCGCGTTTTGTGGTATATGGATTTACAAATATAGAATCTAGTCAGGTATTTTTTATATCTAGATTAAGTTTAGTTCGGTTTTATCCAGGTTATGATCAGGTTTACGTACCCAAAAAATATATAAAATAGTTAAATTTGAATATAATTTGTTTAAAACTTTTAAAATTATAACTAAGATTATTCAGATTATTTCAGTTGTAAGTATTTTGATTATTTTGTCTTAAACCAATAACTTTAGATTGTAATTATAAGTATTTTGAGTTATTTTAAATCTAAATATAATTAATATTTTTATAAATATATTTATATGTTGGATATTTGGAGTACCCATTTGACTCAGTTTGGGTTATGGTTTGGTTCTTCGGATATATAAATCTAAGGTTCATCCATATATTTTTATTAGAGCCCAAACCAACAAGCCCATAGAAGTCCAATTCAAACTATGCGTGGAGGGTTTTCTAGCAAGTAGTCTATATAAATGCTTATGTTATGAGATTGGGTGCAAGAGCAGCTTCTCTTTTTTATCATATAAATCAATAGCTCTATTATTGAGTTTTGGTGACAATCTTCAAGTCTTTCTTTTCTTTTATATTCTTGCACAATAAAACTCTACGGAGATATATCTTTAGCATTTTCGTTTTCATCTCAAATAAGCTCTTTTAGAGCATAAACTCACTTTCTTAGCTTATCCTACAATTTTGTCGATTTCAAATTCGGGTCGGGTTCAGTTCGGATTTTCAGATCTGGATATTTTACGCAATTCTAAAAATATTCTAGAAACTCATCTAAAATTTTGAAATTTTAATTTTAGTACTTTTAACTAAAAATCTCCATCAAATATTTTTTATATTTATACCAAATCTATTAAAATTAACTACTTCAAATATTTCTAACAATAGTTTTCAAAGTATATTCTAAAATCATAATTTTTAATATTATATTATAATTGATTTTTGATGAATAACCTCAAATAGCACATTTTGATGCTCTTATCATAAAAGTAGCATAAAAGGGTGAAATTGACAAAATAACATTCATTACATGGTTTAAAGACAATTAAACTAATGAATTTGAGTTCATAAGTCTTTAATTATGGTTTAGATTTTGGGTTTAAGGTTTAAGGTTACGAGATTGAGCATCAACGAATGAAAAATATTGGTATAGTAGTATTTTTCATCTTTAATAAATGATATTTCTATGATTTTCACATCAGTATGCTATTTTTGAGAATTACCTTTTATTTTTTTTAAATTTCATGTTTCAATAACAAAAAAAAAGTTATCATCTTAATATAAATCGCTTCATATATTATATTGGTTGCCCCATAGTTTTCTTCTAATTACATAAAATAGGGACTGATTTATTTTCTTCAAAAGTTATCTTTTCCGCTAAGAAAATGTATCTTTAGGTTAACAAGACAAACCGGGTTTTCGAACCAACTGTCGCATAATTAAATACGTGTCACAAGACAACAGTAGTTGGTTTGAGCTTATCATAATTATATAAAGTGGGGTCACTGTTCTTTGGATTTTTGACTTTCGAGGCTCAACAAACATTTCAATCTTCATCGATCAATCAATCATCTTCTTGCTTCCAGCTTCTCGGAAGCTGCTTTGATTAAATCCATCGACAGCGATAAGTATCGTAGAATTTCAAATTCCATCCCGGTTTAAACTTTTCTTCTGCTATCTTTATCAAATGTGATGAAACTCGAGATTGCATTCTGGCATTAGTAGTCCGGTTTCAGCGTTAATTGCAGACATCTCCACCACAACCAGAGCTCGGATTACCTCTTTTTCACGCTAGCAAGGCAATCTACCCTCAACAGTCACTCTACTTTGCATATGGTTTGGTTTGTTCCAGATTTAGTGTTAGAATTAGCTAAGATCTAACCATTTTTTGTATGTCCCGAAAAGGGATAAAAATGCGCTGTAATCTCGATGAGAGCAAGTATCTTTTTACTGGAATGAAGTAGTTAATTTTTTATTTTATTTATGCAACCTTTTTCTAAATTTTTCATATCACATATAAGAAAGATACTACGAATATGTGTTATTGTGGATTGTAACAGTTGGTTGATTTAACAGATTTATTATAATAATATGTTTTTATTTGGTGTATTTATTATTAATCATATACTATAAAAATAAATATTCAACTTTTAAATCATTACTACTAGGGATTTGCCCGCGCTATGCGTGGTTTTTTCTTTATTATTTAACCTTATTGTTGGATTAGTGTATCTATATTTATAGTCGTGATAATTTCAAGTTCGGAGAACTTCAAAGAAATAGTTTTGGATGTGTGGGACATCTTGTTTGTTGTTTATTTATGTTTTCTTTTCGTGCATATGGTTATTTAGAGATTGTATAGGCAGTCATTTTTGTCAGTTTGGTTGCAGAATTTTTTTTAAAAAAAATTCTGATTTTATTTCTTTCTCACGAGTATTTCTTTAATATAAAAAATAAAATGATTTTTAAAATTTTTTTTTTTAAATTAGAAGTTATTGATGTAATACACTAATGTATAAATAATAAATTTTGGCAACATATATATAAAGTTATTTTTTATTAATTATTTTTCATCAGTTAATTAAAATAAATCCAGTTTAACTATTTGAATATGTTTTTATTTCTCCCTTAATAATTTTTTTATCCAAGGCTCGTATCAAATAATATATTTAGTAAGCTCTTCATT
>OVBB01001227.1:0-15257 GCA_900406415.1 Isatis lusitanica | reverse complement strand
CGCCGATTCTCTGGCTCGCATGTATGGGCGACTGGTCCATGGACGGCTGAAACGTTGGTCATGGTCTTTCAGAGAATGTTTATGGACGTTCCGCGACCAGGACATGCAAGTGCTTAGTCTTCGAGTCGGCCCGTGCTTAGAGCTTCGCTTGACGGTCAGTCGACTGGACAATGTTTGAGTCTGGACTAAGAAGTGATCGTGGGCGGCTGGCCTTGTCCAACCGCCGGGACATGCTTGGACGGACCGTGGGCGGCTGGCCTTGTCCCAGCCGCCGGGTCATGCTTGGACCAATATCGCTCACAGAAAGCAAATAAGACCACGGCTATAGAAAAAATAAGACCAATATCGCTCACAGAAAGCAAATAAAGTAAATCAGTGACGGAAAAATCCTAGGGAAATAGCACAGCTGAATGACATCATTTTATTAATCAGGTTGATTATCCCAATTACAATTTGCTTTAAAAAAACCAACAAAATCCTGAGAGAGGAAAATTGTAAATCAGTGAGAGAAAGGAAAAAAAACGTGAGGATTAAAACCAAAATTACCTACACTTAAAATTATTTCAACATGCTTCCAATGGCAAACACAAATGCAAAGATTCGAAGAGAACAAGGAAGAACACAGATGACAACACCAACGTAAACAATTTTTTTTTAAAAAAGGAATACAAAAACGAAGAGACAGAAAATTAAACGAACGTGCCTCAAATGCAAAAACATATTGAATATTAAACCCACAAGAAAACCCAAACATATGAAATGGCCAAAAAATGTAAATTAAAGTTCAAGAAATTAAAAACTTAAATCAGTATAGAAACCATCAACAAAAAAATACATTCATCTCATAAACTATAAACAAACATTCTTACTTGAAAACAACAAAAGTCGACCATATTTAAAAAAACATACTATAATTAATACAAAAAACTATACTAAACATCAAACCAAGAACAGAAAAATAAAATACATATTCCTTAATTATTGTAAAACAAAAATAGCAGAGGTAAATAACTATCAGTCACAAGATGTGTATTATGTAAGAAAATAACGTTGCAGACAGACTAACCACTAAACAAACGTATCATAATGATGCACTCACGATGGAAGCAAAATGTATGAAGTTACAAAAACAGCTAAATCTACATTTAATGTAAAATAATATAACCGTTACAAATATTTATAACAGGCTAAAAGAACTACGACATATATCAAAACAAAATAAATATGCGTTAACGTTATCACTGAATAATATAAAAAGGATATAAATTATCCTCATCTTACAACATGCAAAGTTTAAAAAAAAACCACCATTCCTTATGGAAAAAATGGTATCGCATAAAAAACGCATTCAAATTAACCAATCAAAGATACTCATTCTCTTCTAAAAGAAGGAACGCAAGCAGGTCAAGAACAGTCAAGGTTTCATGATTAGGAGGAGAAAAACATAAATTCATGAAAAGGTAAAAACATATGCTTGTTCTAAGCAAGAAACAAAGGATGTATGGAATAACACAAACAAATTGTGGGCAAAAAAATGAAAACAAGACCCAAAATTCTGTCTTCAAATCTTATAAATCTTTCGCCACTGGAAATTGTACCAATCTTAAACTGCAGTTATAATAAAAAGCAATAATATATAACAATTTTTTTAAGTTCTCTATTTGTACAGTATCAATTTAAAGTTATCATTTATATGGCAAAGTATCGTCTGTTATTCTACTCTTTCACAATTCTCATAACATATTTCACACCCTTTGTAAGAGAAATTTACTAAATAGAAGGCTACAATACCATCAACTATGACAACACTGTAAATAACCCCAAAAAAACAAATCAAAAATATTAATATGCTCTATTCAACCAATTTCCCGCGCGTAGCGGAGGCTCTCCCCTAGTCCAAAATAAATTAGGAAAGAAAAAATGAAAGCATAAAAGGGAAGAGAGCTATTCTGAGACCTCGATGCTCTGAAAAATCTTTTTATAGACGACATTCAATATTTTCTTCTATGGAATCCCCTTATCATTCGTGATCAAAATTTTCAGTCCACTCCTAGATGTTACCCTCGAGACAGCGACATAAATTGACCATACGAAAACACTGGTTTCGGTAGAAACAATTCAACTCTCTGCAAAGTTTACCCCTGGCTTTTGTTGATTGTCATCGCGAAAACAACAGCTACAATAAACTGCATATGCCTCATTTTAAAAGGAAATCACACTTCATTAGGAGCGACGAACATTCTCAGGTATCAAAACTTTTTCACAAACTCTGCTCCCTGTTATAAGGCTAACTTCAAGAACATGTTTGGCTATTTTAGTAACCAACAGCCTTGTTTCATTACACAGACCAGCTCTAGGATCAATATTTCTAAGTAGCATAATCGAAGTACCGACCTTGAGAATTAAAGCATGGTTAGGCAATCCAGAAATTTTAATGCTATTCAGATACTTCTAAGTATATACCATATCATCAACCTTATTCGTGTCAGATGTATCAATACTATCCGAGCTTAGATACGTCCGTTACTCACCTGGTAGAAGACACAAGAACAAATAAACCCATTAAACGAATGCAGTATGCCAAACAATAAATTCATATAATACAACACTCCAGCTGAAATATATTGTATCTCTGACAGCATATCATCATTAACCACGTCAACTTCAGCATTCCTTCGACTCAATATCGCCCTCTGCTGGAAGAATTAGGATCGCACTCGGTGTTAAAAAGGATCACCCTATTCATCCTTCACAATATCCTCAATGGGGTTATCACACTGAGTAATCAACAAATCTTCGGGAATATTTATCTCGACCTCTCCAGTGTAACGTGAGTTTATCTTTCCATTACCCACATCAAGGATCCACTTAGAGAAAGACTCGATCTCATTTAATCAATCAACATTGAGAGCTCTGGTAAGCCTCATATTCTTGGTAAACTGCAGGACTCTACAGCTAGGCCATAGATATGAGGATGTTACAAACTCCAAAACAGTTTCGCCTCTACCACCATCGACGACAATCAACATAATCTGTCTAAAATCTCCTCCCTGAACGACAACTTTACCTCCAAACACCTCGTCACATTTAAGGACATCACACATTGTCCTGTCCGAAGCCTCAAAACAATGCTTACTCATCATCGGAGCCTCATCCCAAACAATGAGGCTGGCTCACTACAAGAAATATGAACATTGTTAGCGCGGAAAATCTACTATCTTACGTGTTTGATAGCGATTTCATAAATGCTATGATATCGGGCTATTGTTGGTGCGACACATACGATAACATTGATTTTATATGCTAAGATATGTATCGATACCATAGCAATATCTGTTTGCTCTTATTTAGTTTTAATTTTTCTCTGACAATTCATTTTTCGTGCTATGGTAGATCCCTTTACAATAAATAATCTATGTTGCTGTAATATATGCTTTCTATAACTTCGGCTTGTGTTGTAATATATTTATTTAACAAGTCATGTTTCATACTATAATATAAATTTATACAATAGCACTTTTTGAGTGCAATACATAATTTATATATTGCTTCGATTTTTGCTATGATATATTGTTTCATTGCACCGTGTCCTTGCTATATTATTAGAATACATCTCTTCTCTTCTGATATTATATATATTTTCATTGTGCTATCTATTTTAATAATAACCTGTTAAATAACACATGAAATCCAAATTACTTAACATAACAAAAGTCTAAATCGATAATACATTGCACGATACAATGACCAAATCAAAAACATAAAACATAACACAATTCTAAATCCAAAATATGTTGCATAACATAAGTCATAAGTAGTTCTTTAGCTAGTTTTAAACTTAGTAAAACCGGCTGGACCAAAGTTGCTTCATCCCTACAAAAACGGACAATGTCGTACATACGTTTTGAAATAATAGAAGCACATGTAAATCCAATGCACAATCATCACACTAGTTACACTTACCTTAGTTTCTCACAATAAAAAAATGACCAATTTATCAATTGGCCATGCGATATGAGCCAAGTGCGTCTCTCATGAACTCAATCTCATTAGATGGCCTCCAGACAGCTGCATCATCTATCTTCACTTTATCTACCCAAACTCGCACAGCATTAGCACCCAAGCGAAAAAAACCTTCTGATCTGGGTCAGCCGAATGCACCCGTCCTTCTGCAACAACCCTCTTCCGCCCACTGATGTCCATGAACTTACACTTCATGTTCTCCTTGATAAGTCCAGTTTTTCGCTGACATATGGACAATTTGATTCATTTGCTACAAAGTGAATCATATGTAACCATAAATTATTTTATAACAAATTATTTACCGGAGATCCTCGAAGAGGGGACTGTGTAGATAGTTGAGTGTCCATCGCAGTAGATCTTGGACCGGAAGTCTTTCTTGTTGGAGTCTTGTCAGCCATTGAGGCAGTTTTGGTACATTGTGCTGGAGATGTCTCGATATGAGATTTAGAACCTCCTGATACTGGTTTCTCTCTAGATCTATGATCACTTACCGCAGAAATCTGAGTAGGAGATTTCTGACATGTTTTTCCGTGGTGTTTTCAAATACAACTTTGATGGCAGGCAATGCTACAAAGGATAGTAAAAAATCCTCAAGGTATGTGACAACCATCGTAGGCCTCCATATAAAGGTATTGGGTTGATGCACCACATCAACAAACACTTTAAAAGCCTTTGGTCCGAGTGGAAGTCCATTCACCAAAGCTCTCTGATCTTGTGTGTGCCAACGTCCTTCCGCAACAACTACATCACCTCCTGAATCAAGTAGTTTGCATTTGTTCAATGAATTTGTTCTTGGGGCTTGTCAAAGACATTAACACAAACTCATCATTACATTATCGAGTCATAAACGTTACTACTGTGACAATGAATTATAAACTTTACCAGTGGTGTATGTCCTCTTGGTCGAGCCCCTCCTCTAGGTTTATACACTTTGGATGCTTGCCACACAATCATATGCCCAACAGCTTCTTCAATTGTGAACATATGAGTCGCAGGTCTCCAAAGGAATGCCTCGGTACAGTTGTAATGTCAACCAGTACTTTAACATCAGTAGGGGCTAAGCGACTGTCATTCACCACGTCATCAGGATCAGAAGAAATGATATGTCCCTCAGCCACGTTTGCATCCTCACCAGCCCAATCAATCAAGACACACTTAGGTTGTGATCTTTTGTTCACACTCACCAAATAAATATAGTATGAAAATGTCAGACTGTAAAGTTATAAAGAAATCATGAATATATCCCACACAAATCACTTATTCTCGCAGCTGAGTTTTCACCAACTTCAGGCTCTTGTCTTTGTAACATACAAATAAAAAAATTAGCTCATCTTGCTTCTTCGTTCTGAATGTACAGATAGAGAAGTGTTTAACCTGCTTCTTCAATTTGGCGAGCTCATTTTGTAGTTCATTGACCTTTCTCTCCAGATGAAATTGGTTTTCTTGCATATCAGCCATACACTTGTGCTTCACTTGGAAACAAGCGAATTTGGTTTTACTCATGTTTCTGCCCATTGCCCTCATTCAACCAGGATTGTCAGGTCCTAAAAGTTGGCTAAGTGTATCTTGTCCTTCATTTGTTGCATGTGATGGATTACCAGTGTTAACAATTTCAGCAGCTTTTTTCTGCGAATCATAAATTTCAATTGGAAAGCAAAATCACTTATAATTTAAAGCAAAACCAAAATCTGTATAAGCAAAATTTATAACTCACAATCTTTTCAGCTGCACTGTTATTCATTGGTGTCCCATCTTTTTTGGTAAGAGACTTTACCCACACGTTGAGCCTTGAGACTTCGGATGGGTCTGAGCTATCATTTTTCTAACAAACAACAAAAATATTTCATTCTAAACAAATATGAATTCTAAGCCAATTAGAATTAAATTACAGTTGTGGTATGCTTACAATATCTTCAGCTAGTCTAACCATTCCTTTGCCACTACAAGTGTGGGAAATCTGTTTGCGCCTTCTTTCCTTATAGTTATCGCTCAGAAGCTAATAGAGGATGGTTAATATCTAATCCACTATCTAACATATAATCGTACTTAATTAAAAATAAATACCTTAAATTCAAGGCTAGTTTTGAGCGTCACAAATTTACGCCATTCAACTGGATTCACGTTCTTAGGTCGCAGATTCATATGTTGTTGGTTATTCTTAGCTTGCATAATCTCCTTAACCAAACGTGATTTTGATAACCTCAACAAACATCCCATCTGCTTAAGCAGTACATTCTTTTGGTACTCGTCATCTAATTTAAATCTTGCATGCACTCAATTACGGATGAAAACAAATTAGCTCATCTTGCTTCTTTCATCTGAATGTACACTAACTATATTAATTGATACTGTTTTAAAGTAAATAAATTGTCACCTGGATAGATTTCCACAGAACTGTCTTCATATCTTCAGTGATTTTTGTCCAATATCAACTGTGATAGGAACATGTTCTCGCACCAAAGGACCTAGATAGGATGACAACTTAACTGAGGCAAGACCATATGGTTCTCTCATGATTGTGAAGTCCACTCGTATTCTGGTTCTTGGATTCTTCGCTATGTCTTTCATCCTTGTTGGTCCTCTCTGTTTCTTTCGCTTAGGTTCAACAAGATCATCACGTAATTCAACTTCACTTTCAGGTTCATCCTCATTCAGCCCCTTCTCTGTGTCTTCCACATGTTCTGGCTCTCGTTCATGCTCCTGGTCTTTCAACGACTGGTCATCCTCTCCAGGTTTCTCGTGCTGTAAAGACTGCTTATCCTCTCCAGGTTTCTCTTGCTGTAAAGACTGTTCATCTTCATCAGGCTGGTCATTGTTTCCAGTCTGCTCCGATTGTGGGTAAAGAGTACAAACAAATTCTGCGTCACAACTGTCTTCCTTCTGTTTTGGTTTTCTTCCTCTACGTTTCTTTGCACGTTCCATCCTCATTCAACTGAAATGAAAAGACACAACCAAAAAGTTAGATTAGCGCTTTGGACAATACAAAAAAAAGCAAACAAGTACAAAGCACACAATAAAGCAAAACAAAACAAGTACAAGCCAAAACCAATCAAACATCAGACAGAGCAACGAAAACTATAATGAAAATAATGAAAAAAACTACATTTCAAACATATATGCCTTCACAATCAGATCGAACATTTTCTGCGTCATCCATTTCAACATCCATATCGACATTTGCTGGCAGTAGCCCAATTTCCCCAAATCCAGCATCAAATTCTGTCTGACTGTATCTTCGTGAAGGTTCTTTCATAACAACATACCAACTAGATGACCCATCTTCCCTTGAGTAAAACACTTGTTTTGCTTGGGAGGCTAATATGTATGGATCCTTTGAAAAAGAGATTTGACAATGATTCAGATTAACTAGTGTGAAACCATCCTCTATCTTCACTCCATTACCCAGTACTGCCCACTGACACTGGAATAGAGGAACATAAATGACATTATAATCCAAGAGTATAATGTCTATAACTCTGCCGTAGTATGAGACCAAATCAACCACTTGTGAAGTGTCTTTTGCACTAGATCTACACATTGCAGTAGCTTCATAAAAAAAACCCCACTGTTTTGAGTTTTCCTATCAACTGATCTGATGTGAAACCGTTTCCAATTCACTATATATCCTGTATATGACCGGGCATGACTACGGGGACCATACGCCAACCATTTAAGTGATTCTCCATGTGTGTCCGAATAAAGTGATATCTACCAAAAATACCAAAAAAAAAATCAGTATGCATACTAAGATGGAAAATTGTCACTGAACAAGATGCAAAATTGTGATGAAATGTAACTAGCCTCTTGTTTTAGCCAAGATAAAAAATTGTCAGTATGCATTCTCCACAACACCGATGCATCACGTATATATCTGGGATTTAAGTCTTGTAAATGTTGGAGGTGCTCACTAGCATTATATAACAAGAAGCTTCATCAGATATGTTTCTCCTCACAAAAATTAAATGGCAAGCAATTTCAAAACATGTGGAACTTACTCAACATAAGGATCCACTACAGCCATATTTTGAATGACAGCTAGATGGGTGATTTTCTTCTCCACTTCAGTAAGATTAATCTTAGTCGCTGCGGATATTGGATGACCCTCAAGTATAGAACTGTTCTCATAGTCAGTGTTTCTATCTAGCTGTTCTTCTATATTTGTAGTCTTCCTCAACAATTCATTACAAAACTGGATGCACTCTTCACCTAGATAGGACTCAACAATATACCCCTCTGGTCTTGCAGGGTTTTTCACAAAGTCTTTGAGGAATTTCATATATCTGAAAATTCAAAAGTATTTCAGGATTTCTCAACATGTTATCCATTAATTTTTTTTAAAAATATAACCAAATAAGAAATCAAACTATACCTCTTAAATGGGTACATCCATCTAAAATGGACTGGCCCACCTAGCCGAGCTTCTCTTCTCAGATGTACAACCAAATGCACCATCATTTGAAAGAAACTTGTCGGGAAGAATCTTTCAAACATGCAAAGCGTTTCAACGATCTCGGCTTCCATTACCAGAATTTGCTCCCTATCAATTACTCGCTGACAAAAGTGATTGAAGAATGCGCATAAACGTACAATTGCCAACCTAGGACCTTTTGGTAACAAACCTCTAAGTGCAATTCGTAGAAGTTGTTGCATAATCCCGTGATAATCGTGTGATTTCAGACCTGAAACCTTACAGTCATCTAATAAAACGCCTCTTGATATGTTTGAACAATAGCCATCAGGTCCTTTGAAGTCAAAAAGTCTCATACAAAAGAGTTTCTTCTCCGACTTGGATAAGGTCCATGGAGCGGGTGGAGGTAAGTTCTTTTTCTTTGTGTCTTAGGGTGTAAATCTTTTCTAATACCAAGTTCCTCCAGATATTTACGATGAAGACCATCCTTTGATTTCCCACAATGTAGCAAAGCAGATACAATACTTGCAGCCACATTTCTCTCCATATACATTACATATAAGTTATGCCTCATAGGGAGTTCCTAACAAATGCACATATCTTATGAGAACGAGGTATCATAGACAAATTATGAAAACAATGTAATCACAAACTGTGTAGAATATACCTCCCAATAAGGTAGCTTGAAAAAGATAGACCTTTTCTTCCATCTTAATAACTCCTCTTCATCTACTTTCACTTCCTCATATTCATCTTCTTCTGAATCACTTGATGAATCCTCAATATCAGACCCCACTGCGCTACACACAGGCAGTTTTCTCTTACGTCCAGATCTTTTCAGATTTCCAAACTCATTTTTGAAATGTATGAATTTTTCATAAACTTCTTTACCAGTTAATATCTTCTCCTTTCTACCATGTTCTGCTTCTCCATCAAACCAAGACTTCTTTTCTCTAAAATTGTGTGTAGGTGGCAAACCCTTCCTATGGCACATATAGACATGTTTTCGGCTGAACTTCAACTACATACTATCTGTATTTTTACCGCATAAAAGACAAGCCACTTGGCCCTTTACCTTACAGCCAGCAAGATTCCCATATGCAGGGAAATCACTAATCGTCCAAAGCAGCATTGCCTTAAGAGTAAAAGTAGATTTACTAAAGGCATCATATGTCAACTCTCCATTGCTCCACATATGGTTTAGATCCTCTATTAGTGGTTCTAAGTAGATATCAATGCTTATTATCAGGCTGGTGAGATTCTGGAATCAACAATGTAAGAATGATATTCTCTTTCTTCATGCATAAGTCAGGCGGCAGATTGTAGTTTACCAAAAGAACAGGCCAGCAACTATAATTGGTATTCTTCATGTTGAATGGATTAAATCCATCTGTGCGAAGTCCAAGCCGCATGTTTCTTTCTTCTGCTGCAAAGGAAGGGTATTTGTCATTCATCTAATCCCATGTCACTGAATCCACAGGATGTTTGAGTTTTCCGTCATTGTTTTTGTTATTAGAGTGCCACCTTAGTTCCTTAGCCATTTCCTCATACCTAAACATTCTCTTCAGCCGTGGTACTATAGGAAAGTACCATAATACTTTCTGTGGCACACCTTTCTTTACTTCACCAGTGTGCATGTTAGTCTTCCATCTAGAAGCTTTACATTTAGGACAATTGTCGAGCTTCTTGTTCTTATTCCTGAATAGGCAACAGTCGTTGACACATGCGTGAATCTTTTGATAACCCATATCAAATGATTTCAAGAATTTCTTCACCTCATATAGTGATGTGTGTAGCACATTATCCTCTGGTAACATCTCCGCCAATGTCTCTAGCAGATCATTGAAGCTCTTATCAGACCAGCCATTCTGTGTCTTCAGTCTGAGCAGGGATACAATAGCCGACAACTTACTATGGTTCACACAACTTGGATATAAGGGTGTTTCGGCATCTGACAGCTTTGCAAGGAATTCATCTTCTTTCTTGTCTTCACCCTCTGCAATCTCACCGGAGTCAGGCTTACTAACAAGATTGTCGTCCACAGCAGCTTGATATAACGCAACAATCTCACCATTCCACGGCTTTGATTTGCGGTCACTTTCACCTCTTGGCTTCAATTCTCCATGATGATACCAATCAGACCGAGACTTATAACACTAATCCATTCCCTTTTTAACAAGGTGATTAACTACAACACTTCATGGGTGGCGATTTATATTACGACAGTCAATGCATAAACATATAATCATATCAACACCTCCCAAATCCGTAAACACTACTCGTACAAAATCTCTGGCCCCTCTCTCATAAGCTGGATCAGCTCTTGATTGCAGAATTAATGAGGAAAAAAAAATTGAACTTTCCAAACCCCAAATGAATCCTACTGCATAAAATTTAATATCTTACCCGCAAAGATGTATCCAGTCATTGTCCACCATTATATGTTCTAATTTTTAAAAAAGTTTACACATGAGAAATGCACTCAGTACTCATATCAGACCAGTCACATTAAATCAAACCAGAAGCACGTACATAATTAACTAAAAACATATGAAGTATTATCTAAACAAGATTATTCAGTAAACTAGGGCAACACACATAACAATTATTATAACCACAAGCACACAATTCTATCGAAAACATAGCAACATATCAAATTGTTCATCGGTAAAATTTAGTACCATAAGAACTTTATAAGAGTTATTGGAAGCATAGTAGACATCACAAAATCATTCAACAGTCAGACCAGTTAACAAATATCTAATTGAGCAATTAACAAATATCTAAGTCGCAAAAGACAAAAAAAAGAAGAAGGTACTAACCAGATGTCCTGTGATATAGCCAAAGAGAAGCTTCAAATTCCCATTAATGCACTCGACAACACTTGCAAATCAAAAGTAGATAAAGAGATGACAGTATTAGTTGTAAATCTCATACCATAACTAGCTATGAATCTAATCGAAGATAGAACTTTTAGTCCATCAACACGTTAGTTAACCTAAACACTGCATTCAAATGCCTGAAACTAATGAGAAGACAAATGCTCTTTGTTTTGTAATGAGAAGACAAGTTATAAATCACAAACCAAGTTATCACATAGTTTAGATTCATTACCCATTTAGGCCTACATCAATGTTCTAAATAAAATCTATCATAAATTTAATCACAAAGACCTTAATGAATGCACAAAGAAGAGAAAAGCTTCGAAATCAAAATAATCAAAAATCAAAGTAGAGCTGAGGAAGAAATACATGTGTTCGATTCGAGCTGAGGGAGGAAGAAACACCAAAGACTGCACCTAAACCAAAATAGAGAGACCAAATTAAAACTTCTCTTGCATGTCGAAAAAACTGTGAATCGATACAGATAAACAGAATTGAACTAGGTATCGAAAACCTAGAGTGAGCAGTCTTCCCTCCTTGCAAGAAGAACAACGCGATACCACTCGATGCAATATCGAGAACAATCAAACCCTTGGACCGAAGGGCAACTCCCAAAAACCTCACAAAAAGGGTTTTCAGTTCCTCTACAACCGTAGACAAAGAACATGCCGCCAGCACCTGTTTCTACCGCGTCGATGAACCTATCGTAGACACGTCTCTGCTCATCGGTCACCAAAGAAATTATCATGGTATTCTGCTCCATTATCATTTTTCGATCATTATTTCTCTCGACGAATATAATATAGTTCTTATCTTTTGCCATAACATCTTCTTCAAGCACAGGAGCATTTTCAATGTTAGCGAGAGAGCTATTATTCTTACGAAGATACTTCTCTATCTCGGGCCAAACAAAGATTTTTTAACTGCTCCTCATATAATGTAAAATCTGTTTCTATGACAAACAGAAAGAATGAGTTCAATTGTAGTACAAAGCAACAACAAACTCAGATGCACATGTAAGTACATACGCTATAAGATAGAAAGATAACCCACCAGGATTTCTTGATTTTCTCCTTTTCCTATAAAGAATATCTTCAGTGAGGATGACCTATATAGCATCCCATACTTGGATTGGCAGGGCAACACTATTAGAGAGCAACATAACCGCAAATAGTCGTCTGGCGTATTTCCCAGAAGCCCACACAGCTGCTTCCTTAATAGCCTTTATGTACTATTTATCATCATCTAGCAAACCAAAGCATAACACACATCTTTAAATGAAGGATACACAACCCCACCCTCCCCAATCTTCCTGATCTCACGGAAACATCTTGGTCCCTTTACTATGTTTAGTAGAACCATCATATAATAGGCATTGGCATAAGACGGCGGTACGTATGTAATCCTCCCTATCGCAAATCCCCGATCTCGTGGCTTCCAGACTTTTAGTTTAGAAAACCACACAAACTTGTTTGGGAAATCAACATATGTCAACTGTCATGCTTTGGGATATTCTCTGTTTGCAATCACCGAGCCAAAAACTTAGACTGACCATCACTACCTTTGGCTATAACTTCATCTAAAGGATCGTCTTCATTAGAAACAAGAAATTGTTGTCCAGGAAGATGGAAAGAAAGCTTGGTCACCGTCGTGGACCAATAATGTGTCGCAAAAGCAAGGATTCTCCAAGTGGACTCGCAAGCAGATATATACCTACCACGAAACCACAGAAGACTCAAAACAAAAATCGCCGATAGAAAACACCACAGAATGAAAAGAAGCATGTTACTGGCAGCTGAAAAATTTCTTGACTTCATCATCAGCTCCCTCTTCGCTATCTGCACTTTCAACAGTGACTTCATGATCACTGGCCCCTTATTGATGTACTTGAAAAGGTATTTGATTGATCTCGTCTGGTTACATCACTCAACATTGACATGTGCTCGATAACATATCAACAGATCCCGGTTGTAGAAAACAATATATCTGTTATCACAACCAAAGTTTCTTTTCATAATATTCCTGCCATCGTCATGTCGTCTGTATATTGGAAACCCACCGTCGTCAATTTTTGTAATTTTGCTATTAGATTTTGGAAAATACTTTGTACACTTGCCGTCGCTTATGCAGACGGACCAGGCACCATGAAATCTTCGACAATTTCATACATATAAGGATTTTTATCTTTATCAGGTATCTCAACACTTATAAACCGATCAATGTCATCTTCAGTCGGTAACTTAGATTCCGGTTTCAAAAAAATCACCATGTGTGGTAGACCTCGTTTCTGGAACTAGATCGCATACACCACTAAGAAAGCAAGAGAAAAAAAAAAAAANAAAAAAAAAAAAAAAAAACTGAAACAAAAACATATATCAGCTAATAAACACTACAAGAAAAATGAATATCGTTAGTATCTAATAATCGCTATCGTTGGATACCACAGCGGAGTTAGAACCGTTATTTCTATGCCCACGACAATTGGTCTGTGCTTTTAGATAGTGGCTTTCTATAAGCTATAGTATTGTTGTTTAATATAGCGGCTTTTAGCATGCCATCTATTCTTCTTAAAATAGCGATCAATATATGTTATGAATTAATATTCAATAATCATATTATTAAGTTCAATGGCGATTTGTTTTGGGTAGCGTTGCTTAAGTGCTATTTTCATGTGATTGGAATCGCGATATTCAGAATTTTGAATTGGGTTTTGGATTTTATATATTTTATGAATTCCAGAATTCTTTTCTGGATTTTTTTTTTTCTGAGTTTTAGATAATTTTATGAAATTTGTTATTATTCGTAAATAAACCCAAATATAATAAAATTATTTGGACTTATATTTTTATTTCCATATAATTTAATAATTTTTGTGGAGAAAAATACTAACATAATGATAACTGAAAATGTTAATTATTTTTTTTGGATTGAGATAAAGTGGAATGGTAATAATTACTTGTTATGGGCACAAGCAATTAAAAGTAGTGAATATTGAGATCTACATTCGATACAAAATAAATTGGGCGAATCTAAACAACAAATACAATTTCTTGGAGATCAATTAAAACGGATAATCCAAATAGATGAGCAAATTCTTCAAGTTCCTCAACTTCTTTAAGCTCTTCAAGTTCGGAAATGAATCTGTAAGGAGAGAAGAACAATACAATGAGGAAAAAAATAGAACTCAAAGTAGAAAAGAAAACAGAGAATGAGATTATCAACAACAATCTTTGAATCACATACATTATTTGTGTGAATCTAGCCTTCTCGATCTGAATCGTCGGATTGTAGAGTTGAGTTCGCATGAAGGTAACTTTTTAGTTTTCTGAGAAAGACATAAAAAAAAGGGACGAATGATTTACTCCCAGCCTTCAATCGGAACAACGTCTCAAACGCTCATCTACAAAAAAAAAGTGATCTACAATACTTCCCCTTAATCAACCACACTCTCGAGTTTGTGGTTTGACCAATTTGCCCTTAATGAGTTGACTTTGACTCTTCCCCCTCTCTCTTTGTCCCCTCTCTCTCCTCTCCCTCTCTCTCATCTCTCGTCTCTCTCTCCTCTCTTACCCGAGCATCCCGTGTTTCCCCCTCCCCCGACGAGAGTTACCGGACGACCTCCGTTCGCCGCCGTTGCACCGCTGGAACTTCGCTGAGCTCCAAATTCGAGGCCTGCGTTTGCTAATTTCCCCTTTTTTGGTTATAAGGATCAGAAAAATTAGGAGAAATTCTGGATGGATTTGGTGGCTGAGTATGTTGAATATGACTCCANTTATTTGAAATGTAGTTTAGATCTGAGTAACTGAGAATCTCGGGACCGAAACTGGATATTTGGGAAAAAGGTGTAACTAGTAATACTAGAAACACTGGACGACGATGTATAAATGGTAATGCTAGTGTATAGCTGATTAGCTGTGAAGCAAAAAACTGTATTGATTGAGTTT